>WSLO01000430.1:4044-16674 GCA_019677385.1 Ceratobasidium sp. 392
TGTTGGAGAATTGAATCAACCGACCTTAGCACCGGTCAACACAATCTTGCCCGAGACGAAGATCAAGAGCACGACCTTAGGCTTGAGCATACGGTAGATCAGACCAGGGAACAGCTGTAAACGATGTGAGCAAAAGCGGCATCATAAAAACAGGAAGAGAGCCTACCTCGGGCTCGTACGAACTGAACTGTCCGTGGCTATAGGCGAGCCCCTCTAGACGAATAGGGAACTTGACATCACAACTGCCGACGATATTTTGGATTTTGAACTCGGAGAACTTGGCATCAAAGCCAAGCTTCTGAACGATGCGCGCGTACTTGCGCGACGCGAGGCGCGAGTCGTCCTCGGACTTGGCGCCGGTCACGACCATCTTGCCCGAGGCGAAGATAAGAGCGGTGGTCTTAGGGTCACGGATACGCATGATAACAGCAGCAAAACGCTTCACGCGGGTGTCAGCCAAGTAAGAAAAAGTAAGTTAGTATACACACCTTGGGATTGTATTCAGCGTTTCGGGCGTGCAGCGCGATTGTTTTCAGGTCGAGGCGACAATCAAGGTTAACAGTCGCCACGATGTTCCTAAAAGTGAGTAATAGTTCAGCATCGTTGAATTCCTAACTACAACTATCTACATCCATCTCGCACTGCGCCTTGAGCGCACGACGGAACACATAACAATAACGAACGCAATGACTTACTGCAGCGTAGGAACAATCCCATCGACAGCAGTAATATGCTGCTGCTCCAGCGTCAACGCCGGCTTCTCGGCGGGCGTTGGCGCCGAAACAGCAGGCATTGCGAACGCGGTAGGCGCGGCCGTCGAAGGGCCGGCGGACCCATTGGCAGCCGGGAGACGCACGCTGCGGTTGGGAACAGCGGGGGCTGGGTACTGGAGCTGGCGGGCAGCAGTCGGCATCGTAATGGTGTTGGACATGATGGCAGAAAAAAGTTGCGGCGGTAAAAAGCGTCTCGGCTGAGGTCGGCAAAAATCGCGGAGGGGGAGCGGACCAGGTCGCGAACCGACGCCGTTCTTATATACCCCGTATGGGTGGTCCGTGCACACGTTGCAAATTATATTATGACTCGAGGTGCCACGTGGTGCCGGAAGCTTCTGGATTGGACCTCGACTTGCAGGGCGACGGCAACGCCCCCTCCTACAACGAACGCAACAGCGAGTGCGCCAGCAGCTACGGATAGCCTGTCTCTTGTACGTCTCTCGGGTCCGAGCATATGCTGATCGCTATTACCGAGTGTGCAATGCATACTGGTAGGACGCCGTTTATCCGCCGGTCGCTGGACATCCCTCCTGCCACGTCCTTTATATCCTTGTTCTCTCGCTCCAGCACAACAATACATACCCCTACCACGGACCTATGAACACCGGAGTCCGTACGTTTCGGTTAGCTGTGTGATATTTCCCACATGTACCATCCGCATTTGGACAAATGCTATGCCAGTATACCATATATGGCAATTGTAACCACACAGGTTATCTTCTAAATTCCATCCATCCCCTGTTCCTTCCACGACCACTTGTATCCCGCATCTTCGTCTGGTCGCCACGTTCGCAGCGCTTCCAACAACGCCTTTCCCCAATCCCCATCGCTCGGCGCGTCGATGATCTTCACCAGCGACGCGTTTTGGGGTTTGATGAACCCTGCTTGAATGCCGGTCTCGATCATCTGTCGGAGAGGCTCGTAGTAGCCTAGGACATTTAAGACGACCACGGCTGCAAGCGTTCCAGGTTAACCTAAATTTTGCAAGTGCAACACCAGACGTAACATCCTCACGTTTTGAATGAATGCCCAGCTGGTTCCACGTAACGACCTCGAGGACCTAACCGATATGACGCACTTGTTGGGGCAATTTTTTTCATGTTGCTTACCTCTTCAAATGTTCCGTAGCCCCCTGGAAGGCCGATGAATGCGCCACTTTTGGTGGCCATGAGCTTTTTCCGTTCGTGCATCGATGGAACGATGATGCTTTCTACGCTTGACCAGATTGTCTCGTCCTCTGCGGTTTCACTTGCCACAACAGGCCCAGTGCCTTCGCCACCGCTAGCTTTGATGGCTTGAGGCAATACGCCCACCACCTTTCCACCAGCTTGAGTACAAGCGAAAGCCGTGCCTCCCATCAAGCCACGCCTGCCGCCGCCGTAAACCATAGTTATCCCAGCCTGGGCCAAAGCCTGACCCACCGCTATCTCCAACCTGAGATCTAACGCTCAATATCCAAGCCTCATTTGACGCACCTGTTGCGACCTGCATAAACTCAGGGCTGGTGCCTGGCGACGCTCCGCAATAAACGCATGCAGCGTTCGGAGTAAGAGTCCTATCAGACACTGGATGATAGACTGGTTCATAAATGTCATTTCTTCTTGGAACGATCGATGGCGTACTTTCGCTATCTATCTTGGGCAAAATCGCTGTGTGACGTCGAGATGAAGGCAGTGAACGACAATTTAGTTGACTCGAGCATCAATCGGAATACTGCGGCGCCCGGCCAGAATTCGATCAAGAACCGGTGTAAGCGCCAGCACTGGACGCGGTCACGTGTAACCCGTTGGCTTTCTCGCCCGCCACATCAGGATGTCTATGTTTCTGAAGGGCGCTGCTAAAGCCCCGCAAAAGCCTACGATCGATCTGGCTACGCAGCCATGGGTTGAGAAATAGTTAGTGACTGTTAGTATATGATATCCGATTGATTGACTCCGACCCAGTCGTCCCCAGACAATCGATGATATATCTGCACAAGAGCATGCTGTAGCTGTTTTACGAAAGACCTTGACTTCGACAAATGTGAGTAATATATTTATACGCTGTGAATTTCTAACGAGTCTCCTCAGCTTCCCCACATGCTGTTTTACGGCCCTCCTGGAACAGGAAAGACCAGCACTATACTCGCGCTGTCTCGTCAGCTGTTCGGGTACGTTCTCTCAAACCATTCCAGTCAACAAGCCTTAAACTTGCCCTATCCAGTCCTGACCACTTTCGAAACCGAGTACTCGAACTAAACGCATCGGACGAACGAGGTATCTCAATTGTCCGAGAGAAAATCAAGAACTTTGCGCGTCAAACGCCTCGAGCGGCAGACGTCAACTCGCAATATCCTTGCCCGCCATACAAGATTATTATTCTAGATGAAGCGGATTCGATGACCCAAGATGCACAGGGTGCACTACGACGGATTATGGAGAATTATGCGAGAGTTACTCGGTTTTGTTTAGTGTGCAATTATGTTACGCGGTAAGTTGGGCCTATTTGATCTGCTGATGTGTTTGTGACGTTCTGGTTGTGTAGAATTATAGAACCTCTTGCTTCGCGTTGCTCAAAATTCCGTTTCCATCCTCTCGACTCGTCTTCGACGCGTTCTAGGCTTGAACACATTGTGAACAACGAAAAAGTTGACATATCAACAGACGTAAGTACCTCCACTTACAAGCAAAGTTCAACGTTTGAACGCGCTGTACTAGGCTGTCACCGCCCTTATTTCTACCTCGGAGGGCGATCTTCGACGCTCGATCACATACTTGCAGTCGGCTGCACGACTTTCCGCGTCGCAAACTCCCGCAGTTACTATCACTGCGTCCGACATACAAGAAATTGCAGGAGTTGTGCCTGACAGCGTTGTTAATCGGTTTGCTGCTGCGGTAGGCGTTGAGCTCCCGGATGAAGGCATGGACGTTGATAGTACGTACCGGTAGTTGATGTAATTGGAACTGCCTAATGACGTGATTTTGTAGCTGCCAAAGACTTTGATGGCATTCGCAGCGAAGTTCGAAACATAATGCAGCAGGGATTTAGTACGGCTCAATTACTCTCCCAGGTTTGTCTAGGTTCCCGAGTATGAACGACCTCCTAACAAACCTCTTTCTAATCCAGTTGCATGACATTGTGATACTCCACAATACTATCACATCCAAGCAAAAGACTGCCTGCGCGCTTGCGTTCGCTGCAGCAGACAAAGCCTTGAATGATGGGGCAGACGAAGAGTTACAGCTCCTTGAGATTGGCGTTGGTGTATGGAAGGCTCTGAAATAGTCGCTGGACATGCTTTTTACGAAGGTTGAGTGTGCATACCACGGCACTTATAATTTATTGCACGCTTTGGGATTTTCATTTCCGCCTGGGCGTTGATGTCATGAAACGGTTACCTAATCCGTAACCCAAATTTCCTGTGCTTCACAACCATTCCCATCACCGATCTCATTCACCATGCTCGTTCAAGCTTCACGCACGGCTATCCGCGTGTCTCGGATCCAGCAAAGGTCGCTAGCTTCGACCGTGCTGTTCACCAAAACACCAGAGCAATGGCAGGAACAAACCATCGCTAAGCTGAAGAGCGAGGCTAAGATGCGAGGGCTCGTTACGTGAGTAATTAGCTACGATCCTTGACCTTGACTGATGCTCAACTGCGCAAAATAGAAGTGGAACTAAGAGCAAGTTGATAGAACGACTTGTTGCACATTCACAGAGCAATGAACAGACATCGCCTATTGTGCCAACCCCAGCTTCGCCATCTGGGCCCGCGAGGCAACGCTGGATCTCTTCTAGCAGTGCCTCCCAGGCTGAAGTCAGCACCGACAAATTCAAAGCTCGCTGGTCTCGTAATTTGGATGTCAAGATACCGGAGACGCCAGAACCGGCGGATGAGGGACCAGTCATTGTGAGTCTAGAAGTGAGGATCTTCAAACCTCTAGGTTGCTAACTTTATTCTGTAGCCATTCCTAGCTCAGAAATTTGATTCGCCGCCTTCTGAGTCTGCATCTCCGCCTCAAGAGGTCCCCGACAATACTCCCAAAGTTGTGACTGTTGCATCGGCAGCTACGCACATCGGCGGAGGACCCAAGCATGCGATCTATGAATCTTTAGATGCACATGCCATCGAAACTCCCAGCCTTAGCGGACAGGGTAGAGAATCGTCCTTTAGCTTGAAAGGATTGCTTGAAGAGCTTGGAGTCCCGTTGAGCTTTGACTTCAAGCAATCGGGCGACGCCATTCGTGAGGCGGTTCAACCTGCTTTAGCGGGCATCTCTGCGCCTACCATCGGGAAGGATACGACGAACACGAAGGACTCGCAGCGAGAGCTGAACGAAGAGGAACAGAAGGGACTGTGGGTTCTTGGTGGTATCGTTGCTGGTGGCCTGATACTGGGTGGATTTGGGAACAAAAAATCGACGTCCAAGAAGGAGAAACACTGATGGATGAGGTGGATGTGTATGCGTTTAGCGGGACCTTCAACGCAAATTAACATTCTTGTATTGCAGAGATATACTCGTATCTAAGCCCCTATCGAGCACCCCTACCATTTCTTTGTACGTCCTACCAAATGCGACATGTGATAGATGCATATCAGTTATGTGAATCATTCGCCCTAAATCGGGCATTATCGTTTGCCACCCAAGCACGCTGATCAGGTGAGTAGAGTAACAGTTTATTATTCTTTTTGCTTCACCCTCTTTACGACCATGATCTCGAATAGTCGAAAACAAGGGCCGAGCGACGGAATTAGAATACAAAAATCCGTTCGATTTACAGCCTCGGAAACCGTCAGAGAGTTGCTAGAGAAGCCAACATGGCGAAAACTCCCTCCTATCCAAGAGACAACATTTGTTATGTCGCCCAGAGCACGCCAAGGGGAAGCTGTCATCAAGTTTTTAATATCAAAGATGCTTTTCGTTCGTTTGCCTACCGCGCGGCGAGCAGAACTTGAGGTGTGAATGCTGTATACATGCGCTATGGTTTTGTCTGAACTGCAGCAATAGATGTACCGCAATCGGCTCCTTTCGATAAACCAGCTCGCTAATTGGTGGTCGCAGCTGCCCGCTTCGAGTCAGGCATTAGCTAGTCTTTCTTTAGGAAGCTCAACGACCGAAACGGCGTTCAAATTATGTGAGGCGATGGCTGAAATGTCTGAGCGTCACGGAAACCAGCTTGTGATGGACACACTTTCTCCGCTCGTTGTACCCGTTGTCTCCTCTTGGGAGACGTCTGGGGAGATTGCGAACGTTGACGATACAAACGCTGCAGCAGAAATTGCAGCAAAGGGCAAAAAAGGTAGGTACGCTATATGTTCGGCTTCATCGCTTGATAGTTTATTTCCGATTTCACAAAGCCGGTAATGTACTCGGAGAGGCTCGAAGCAAATGGTTTAAGGAGTACGAGAACAGAAAGACACGCTGCGATGAAATATCTCGCGGTTCAGACTCAGAGTTGAAACGGGCGGGAAAGGCTACCCGCTTTTCAGTGTCCTGCGTTCGCTTGCATGGCGCCGATATACAAGAATATGCGATCTATTGTGCGTATCTGCTGCATTCAGATACTATCGTCATAGCTGACGAGCTTGAGGTCGACAGTTATCACCGACGTACGCGGGAAAGATGACTTTGACAGAGTTGTTCTAGGAACGGGTGTGTCATCTCAGGTGTATGTTTGAACCATTAACTTCTAGGATGCTTCAGACCGTAACTTTACTCTGCAGGGTTGTGGCTCGTGAGTTGGCGGCAGAACAAGCACTCGCAAATTGGCACATCTGTGAGGAAGTCTATCAAGAGATGGTGGAGGTATGAATGCATATTATGTAGCTCCTTTAGCTCACTAAGTACATCAACAGCCGCACCAAACTGTCTCGGAGAGCTCGAAAGCCCTGCGCAAGAGAGACAAGACTCGTGCTGGAAAACTAAGTAAAGGCCAGAAGGAACTAGTCAGCACCAAATGATTGTTAATACCACGTGACTGAGAGCGCGCTCAACTTGACTGCCTTGTATTTCTTCACGCATCTAAGTCATGTTTGCTTCACCTGCGCCTTCTGCTGCGAGGGCTCGTCGCGCCGCACAACCAAGCATACGTCAGAATCAAACTTCTCGTCGGACTAGTGCTACCATACGTGCCAGCAGTTCTCGACTCACCACACCTGCACTTCGTGGTTCTTATGGCCATGGCTCGCCCCCCGTTGAGGACCAAGACATGACATCAGAAGCGTCTTTTGGTACCATAACTGCATCTGCATCTGAAGTAGCTGGGCATGCGACGTATGTTAAAACTCCCGAATTAACTGTAATGTTTGGCGGCCACTTCCCAGAAGAAGTACGCAGGACGTTAGGCAGCTCCGGTCGGTTGAGTCTTGCTATTAATACTCCATAACCGCTAAATAGTCTTGTAGAGGTTAACCGAAATGCGTCAAGTGGGCTAGTTGATCCTACCACAGGGTATGCGTTCCTTGTCACCTATGATACTTGCTTCGTCTGGAATCCAACTAAGGTATGTTGGAGGTTGGATGGCTAGCCTGTTGCTCATCGTTTTATCAGCGAACCCACGGCTCCCCTACGTGCTATATCTTCCCTACTCCTCGACAACAAGCTAGTGCAGGAGCTGCATCGCACTTGATGCTACCCAACGTATCCCTCATCCCATATGGGTCTAGTCGCGAGCCCGGCGTGGTAATGATTGCTGCTACGGGAGAGATTCGCCTCTGGGAGAGCATAAACGCCGGTCTTGCCGGCGCTGAACAGTTTTATTCCACTTCGGTGCCACTTTCTGCTGGCGAGTATGTTTCAACAATGTATAGGAGCGAGGTAAGTAGCGCTACGAGCATCGTTCCTGCCTGGTACTAAATAATCCTAGGCCGCGTTCTATATTCTTGCCACAACTTCGGGCCGACTATTTCGAATGGCATTATCTTCACCTGGCGGTAAATCGCATATTGCTGTGGCTGCCTTTTCTCAACACCAAGGACTGCTATCGTTCTCGCGCTTTTTTGGGAGATCAACTGGAAACATGAATGGCGGCTCGGTTGTCGCAGTTGCGGAGACCGTGCCCGAAAATCGGCAAGCTCGAAGCAAGAACATATGGGCTTTGACAGAGAGGACGTTACAAAAATGGACAATTGGAGATGGCTGGGAGCAGGTACGCGGCAAGGTTGATGCAGCTAAATTGCTGTTGGTGTATTGACGACTCTCAACAGTTATCAGTCGAGTTTGATGTTCGCACGCCTTTAGATCATAAAATTATACCAGACGAGGAGGAGAATCCGGAACACCCCGAGTTAGATATTGAACTTCATGATCTCAAAGTGCAAAGGTATGTTTCAGCTTCTACGTCAATTCTTGTGTTATGCTAGTAACTAATCGGCCAACAGCAACAGCCAAGTTCTCGTCCTTTTCTCGTATATTTCTTCGGCTGAGTTGGCATTGACCAATGCAACTCCGAATCGGACCTACACAATCGCCTCTTTTGCTCCTTCTGGTGATAGCTTGGTCCCAGAATCATTAGACAAAGTCCCATACGAAGGCGTAAGTGTAATTTGTGCTCCCTGTAGACTTGGTTGCTTAGTTTGAGAACGAACAGGCTCGAGATCCGCGCCCCGCGTCTAACCCCAAACTTGCACTAATCGACAGCGGGAATGTCGCCTTTGTTCAATTCGTTGACGCATTGACTCTTCAATCCCTGAACACTGGTACATTCGATAGTTCTTACGCATTTCGCCGCTCGGCTAACCCGACGTTTCCATGTATAGGCTCAACCTTCAAAACACACCTGCTGTTCAAGGATCAAAGGTGGAATCGTACGCTTGGTTATGGTGTCATGGACAAGCAAACGCCAAACCCAAGCACTTCTGAGTTGATACTAATGACTGCGACCGCCGGCCAGTTGAACCTACAGCTGGACCTCACAAAGATCAAGCGGGTGGATGACTTGTAAGTCTTGAAGGACTCGCTGTTAAAACTGTTGAGCTGACTATTTCATAGGACAAAAGTCAAGCAGCTGAGGGCAGTCATGGAGCAAGCTATACGCTTCGGGACTATTCAAGATGTACGCATTATGTGTTTATACGCGAGCTTGACTGACATACCCAACACATTTAGAACCCATTCATATTCCGACTCGATCCTGAGCTGAAGGAGGCTGATCTGGGCGGAGCGGCCGTTGGACTAAGTCGTGATATTCTGGCTTCTGGTACGCACTTCAAAACTCTATGGTGAAACTTGTATAAATGCTATTCTCTTTAGAATTCAGCGAATCTCGTCATGCTATGGACTTGAGTTCGCATATCGGTCAACGACTAAACCAACTACAGGCACTCATGAGATTCCTGAACGAGGATCGGGTGACTTTGCACGTAAGCGATCCGCTCGCCGCTTTACATGGCATTGACCTGTCTGACGTCCACCAGATGTCCGACTTCAGCAGGCAGTCGCTTGCCGCTGACGCTGAAAAATTATGCGCAGCTAGCGCACTTTGGCAATATGAAAAGTAAGATAACAACTAAATATTAGCTTTAATTGAAGCTTATGCGCGTGTAGCGAACACTCAAGCCAACACCAAAAGTCCTTGCTTACCGAAGCCATCGAGCGTTATATAACTGAGGCTGGTGTAGCTGCTGAAGAAGGCCCTGTTCGAGCCTTCTTCAAGTACCATGTGTGTAACCCCGCTATCGCGCCTTGTCCCTACTTAATCTTTTTTTATAGCTTGAGGCCCTTGGATTAGTCGTGCGAAATGCCGATGAGATTGTAGATGAAGGGTACCAACATGGGCTTTCGAATCAAGTTGACCTATTGCGAGTAGCTAACCAGATCGTACTGGTGAGTCTTGTTCTGTACTCGCGCCTCACTTGTCTAATATCAGGCTCTCCAATAGTCAATATATGGTACCGTTGAGATTTTCCGTCAGCGTAATCTTGTTTTTTACGGCCTCGAGACTACACAACCGAGTATGGTTCCGTGGACAAGCGAGCCGGAGGTGCTAGAGTCGATGCAAGACTTGTTCACGCATACCGGTCGTGCTCTGGGTGACCGTACGAGAGATTTGGGCAACGCTCTGAAGACGGTTCCCGCCGAACGTGCAATTCAAAACGAGCTTAAGGGCCAATTGCAAACTCTGGCTAAATACTTGTTTGCTGGTTACCGAGAGCGATTAGAGTATTTGCAGAGGTACGAAGGTTTTCTTTTGTTGAGGTCAACCCACGAGC
Organism: Ceratobasidium sp. 392; assembly: GCA_019677385.1. NCBI lineage: Eukaryota > Fungi > Basidiomycota > Agaricomycetes > Cantharellales > Ceratobasidiaceae > Ceratobasidium > Ceratobasidium sp. 392. The sequence goes on from WSLO01000430.1 coordinate 14,008, forward strand.
TGACGGTCAACCTAGACACAACGCGTCAGCTGAGGACAAGAAGGAGGCCGCCGCGTTAGATCAGCAGTTCGCTAACTACAGGCCATCCATGTTGAGGAACCTAGGTAAGTGCTTCGTATTTTCATATTAGACTTGCGCTAATATGTAGGATATGTAGCAATCTACGACCAGGGAGAAGACGCATTCCGGCTTGCAGAGCAATACCGAGACTTCCGTAGCTTGGCTGAATTATGCAACGACAGTAAACTTGCAAGCGATCTAAGGACGCAGAACTATCTGGAACGTTACCAACAAGACTTTGCAAGCGAATTGTACCAGTGGTACGTAGAGCACGGTGAGTCTTCCCACCTCCCCTGTATACTTTGATTTAACCAGACTTTGTAGGGAAGTTGCAGACGCTACTACTCCAGGACCAGATTTACTATCCGCTGCTCCAAGGATTCCTCAAAAGCACCGACTACCCACGTATCTCCTGGCTACATGATGTCGCAATCGGCGATTTCGGCAGTGCAACCGCAACCTTGACCGAAGAAGTGTCGAACGAAACCAAAGTTGATGCTTTGAGGGTATGAGTGTCCAAGATGTTTTGCCAGCCCAGCTAACAATGACTCGAGCAGTTGCTTCTTAGCTTGTCCAAGTTATCTACTGTAGCAGAAACCGACGTGGATCAATTCAACTCGCAGGATGTTCAAGGACAACTACAAAGTGCGTGACTCCGTCTGAATTTGAGCGCATTGTTTCGCTAACAATGTTTGACTTAGCCTATGACGATCATCTCGATGTAGTGGAAGTCCAAGATGAGATGCGGGCGGAATTCGAACAGATAGTTCAAGAGTCTAATGTCCGTGGACACCCTTCGATTGATACCCAAGCCGATATCCTTGCTCAACACCTGGTGCACGAGTCTGTGGAAGAAGCCAGCGTTGCGGTGAGACCTAATCTTTAACTCGGGGACAATCACACTAACAAATACTTTCAGCTCTTCAAGCGTTTGGCGAAACAGCTACTGCAGCGAAATGTATTGTCTAGCTATGACATGGTAGATGTTCTGACTCTGCGTGTAAGCAAACCTGGTTATGCTTCCCTTACCGATGCTGCCTCGGTCCTTGAACGAATGCTGGTGAGTGCAAGCAGCACCCTATTCATAAGCAATAGTTAACGTCGCATGTGATACAGGATGAAGACGCGCTAAGGGCTTTGTGGAGAAGAGCTTGGATAGTGGATGAGTGAGTTTAAATGCCTCCACATATGCGCAGCTGCTAAAGTTGTGATGGTAGTTGGATTGAAGTTCGAGACCAAACTTCTCAAACCGACGAACAAATTTGGCGCAACATCCAGCAAACCGCAGTTTGGCGTCTCATGGAGCATATCGTCGAAGAACATTCCGAGAAGCTGCTCATTCCACCGTCTCAAGCCGCTATCATACCTACACCCCTAGCTCTAGGGAATCGATTCCCAGATCTTCCTGCCCATTCAATAGAGCTACTGATAAGCGATCTCGAGTTGGAGCAAGTGGCGCTGCGCCGACTGCTGGACGCTGGTGATGTTGAAGAGTGGTACGCAGAGGCTGTCAAACGCGTCACTAGTGCATAGATACTCCTGTCCTATCATTTTGCCTTTTTGTACTATCGTGACCAATACGACCGAAAAGCCAACCATATGCCGCGAACCTGTTCAACATAATACTGCATAGTGTATGCCCGAAATCTGGAATCTTCCGCTGCGAGCCATGCACGATAGAATGTAGCTAATTTAGCCTCCAGTGCAACATCTCTTGCTGCTACTTCCTCCAGAGATTTGGCTGGTGGGTGCGAATTAAGAATCACTTGGCGAGCAGCGTTGAACCTAGTGTTGACCTAAAAACGAAGTGTGTTAATAGCAAGAATCACTGGATTACGCAAAGGCATACATCAGTCCAAAATGAATGGTTCAAGGTCTCCAGGTGCCGCTCATGGAGAGCAGAAGCCGAGTATCCAGCAACTTCGTAGCGCGAAAACTCAGAGAGAGAATATGGGTGTGCGGCATGTATTCCGTTCTTCACCACAGTTCCGTGCAGTATTGGCCGGATGTTAGAGATTGGGTCAGGAGGGCCAACGAAGGTGGAGCTTTCAACCTGAGCTGGGCCAGAGTGTGCACGAGTTCGGAGGCAACGAAGTGGGATTGGATTCCAATTAGCTCTCTGGCCTATCGGAGACCGCATAGCTTGGCTGTAGTAGCCTGTCCAATTTGACCGTAGGACGATTGGTGACGATTGGTTAGGGACACGGGTTCAGAAGGCTTGCGGGTGCTATTCTAATTTGAAATTCAAATATACGTCAGGAGCGATGGTGTAGTTGGTTATCACGTCTGTCTAACACTTATCTGTGTGCACAGACGGTCCTCAGTTCGAACCTGGGTCGCTTCACTTTTGCGCCTATTGGTAAGGATAACCACAGTTTATGTGGGCGTATATTAACAATATATTCTATGGGAGACCGAACAACCTGTTAGGTGCACGTGCTCGTTGGCGATTCAATTAGAACCGCTGTTCGGCACGTACAAGGGTCTTAGGGCCATTGCGCGTTTTCTTCTTTCTTCTACGGCCTTTATTAAACTTTAGCTAGCTTCCTGTTCTACTCGGTTGTTAGTTAGTTCACACGCATACAAGTACATTAGATAGCCGGGCAT
>WSLO01000434.1:0-10329 GCA_019677385.1 Ceratobasidium sp. 392
TTGGCGGTCAAGACAAGGGATGAAAGCCCGATCATGCGGCACCTACGAGAAGTGTGAGACTAGTTTATCTATTGTGGCGACTTAATTTCTTACCTGGTTGAATGCGTAGGCACGATGTCTCTACAGCCAAACTTGGGCGAGACTTCGACTACGAATGACCCATTTTTGGGAATAGTGAAGATCTCTTCTGAGAAGTGTGGGGAAGCAAAGGGCACGGAGCTGCACGTACAATTCTTTTGGAAGGTGTCTTTACAATGTAATTATATGCGTTGCAATATATCTTTGGTTATCAAATGTGTTCCATTTGTTGTTCACGGCGCTGGGCAACCCCAAAGTACGAAAGGACTAACGCCGATCGGGTGGTATGTCGACTCTTGCTCATGTTAGTTGAAGATATTTACTAATATCATGAGTTGTATTTAGGAATTTAATCAAGCAAAATTGAACGATGATACCAGGATGATAGTCTGCAACGGGCTCACCAGCGGCGCACGAGACGCCGACGCTACGAGCTATCCTCACGTGATGAGCGGACAAGTCATTACAAGCAGTGCGAATCATATGATCGCATTTATTCAGTACATTAATTTAATATTCCTCACACCGTAACAGAATCATCACTCCACCGTTGGAACCTGTAGGTTTCAGCCCCATTCCTATGTGCATATACCTACCTAGATTCTTCTAGTTGTAAAGTCATATCGTATCAACGCAGGAGGGATTAGTACTGAAGCTGCTGGTTGAGATCGACGTGGTGGTAATGGAGATACGTTACGTTTAGGAGAAAAACAAGGGACAGGTTGTGTACAGGCTCATCCCGTAAGCCTTATACTACTTCCGATTCGTTTAAAATTAACAACGCATATGTATCTAGCGTCATTGATGTGTTTGTTACATGTGACGGAGAAATGAGCGAATGATCTGGGTCGGTCAAGGTTCTCAATCAGGCAAATGGTGACTGGGGAGGGCGTGTAGCGTAGCCGGCGGAGTGACACGGGCAGTACTGAGGCAAGGTGTAAGGCCCAGCGCTTATGCTACATAATCATGTGGCACGTTTTCCAACAGCGCGCCCTTGCTTTTCGCCTCGACCACCAACTCGGTGTGCACCCTCTGGCGCGCCTGATTTTGTGTCCCACCCATCCATCCCCTTTTTCTTGTCACTGTCCAGGACGAAAAGTTAGCTAATCACCCACCTGCTGGTGACAAATTTTCATAATCTCCCAACCTATAGGCGTGTGCGCATCGTCTGTCGTGGAATGCTGGGCCACTCTGTTCATGGTTCTCGGTCGAACCTGGGTCGAGATCCACTATGCGATGATAGCTGCACACCTGTTCTTGCTACTCGACTACCCTCAACTCAAAGCCAGTAAAGACCTTCTCTGAACAGGGCAAATCACCGCTATGAACACTCGTAGCCCAATACCTCTCCAAGTGACCTGCCGCCATGCCTGGAAATGTCTCTATAACTCCTGATATTTTTGTCGCTTGCTTCCGTAAAATCGCAGCATATTGATCCAGTTGTGGAATGCGCTTCCGTTAGTCAAGGGGCTCTGACGTATCCATGGACTATACTCGTCGCACATCCAAGTTATGCCGTTCAGATCGCCGCCTTCTGGATAATTTAGGCTTTTTGCAACGTCGCCTTAAATCGGCTGGCTGAAACGATCTCGTCAGCACTCGAACAACTTTAACAACACGTCTTCTAAGTAGCTTCCTTAGCGTGTGTGTAGGGAAACTAACGGGGTAGATAATCATCTTGCATTCTACAGTGCACATAGGCAGCTTAAGAATACTTGATAAAGCGGAGGTAATGGATGCGTATATGCACGGCAGAGCACGCAAGGTCTCGCGTCTTAGCGGGATCCAATTGTGGGACTGTAAATGGACTTCAACAGCATTTATCTCAGGCTTTAATGAGAGCAGCTTTTCACTCGGTTTTGAGTACTTTTTTTCAGTAGAAATTGATCTCAGAGAGCCCCTGTTTCCTGGAGACCGCGGGCGCCAGCAGTGGAATCTTTTGTTGTCGAGGCGCCCGGCGTCGAAGAATTTGAAATTTGGCTTCGGATGCAAGCCCGAGGTTAACTCAAACTACCATACCGAACGATGCTGTGTGGACCTTCTGGGCCTTTCTCTGGACCTTTCTTCCTCAGCGCTCGCCATCTCGCTTGGGATTGGCTCGCGTATGGTACGCGACAAATAACTGGACGACACGCGCATCAAGGCGATGTCCGAAATTGGATCAGCTTTGTGAGGCAGTTCATCTAAAAGAGCGTTGCAAGTGGCGGCATGGCTATTCTTATCGTGACCTGCATAAGAAACGACGCGCGCTCACCCAGGATTGTCAACTACCCCTGGTTTGCTTCAACCCACCCCTTCTCTGGAGTCTGTAACACTCGTGCTCTGCGGTCAACATGTCTTTCAGTCGTACCTCTCGTGATATCCGGCTCGAGGCATCTAACATCCTGTCTGCTCTTTGCGACCGGAAGGATGGATCTAGCCCCGAACGATCGCAGCTCGACTTGGATCAATTTATCGGCAATATTGACGGGTTGTTCAAGTGGGGGGACATGTCATTTTCACGTTCTTCCAGGAACATTTCCCTCGATGGGACCATTCTTCGAGGGTCTCTTAGGAAGATGAATGGTCAAATGCGTCATTCTCATATCGACTTGGACGAATATATCGCAAACGTAGGCGGTGTACTGGTGTATGTGCCAAACGGCCAGAAGGAGCTTGAGGACGACATGCCTACAAGCCTACCGAGTACCCTGTCGACTCGTGCGCTAGACAGCATGTGGAACTCGCCAGTAATGTCCAATGCTGGTTCTCGCGCGTTGCCTCCATCTCGTCACTTCGAGGACACCCTCTCTCGACTCCGCATTACGCTCCTATCAAAGACGCAACGCAAGGCTGTCCATGTCTTTGAGGGATCGCAGCTGGTTGAGCCGACGTTGGCGTTGTACTGCCCCATAGAGGGCGGAGAGGTAAGTTGTTTCTTCGTATTCTGGCCAGTAAAAAGAATCCTGAGTGTTTTATAGTATGTGATAGATGCTACGGTCAAAGAGCTGGCCGACAAGACGAATTCCGACGTGCAAGTGATAGATATGGCGCAGGTGGCTGCGGGCGAGTGGGGTGTTTTTGGTAAATGTAAGTTATTATTCATTTGTTCTCGAGCCACTTTCACTTACCATCTTCGTTCAGCGGCCTCCGGATTCCGCCTAAAGAACAACCCACTTGGCAAGGTCAAATCAAATGAAGACTTGGACGATGATGATGACGGAGAGAAGAATTTGAAGGCTCTCGACTTGTTCTGGCGCAAGCTGATCGAGTCAAATCCTCCTGTGCCGACCACGCCGTCTGCCTCGTCCAAACCTCGCCCTCGTATCATCTACATCCGAGACTTTGGTCTCCTCTCCTCTCGCAACTCCACCTGGTTCCCGCCTCTTTACTCTGCCATTCGTGCTCGACGTATAGGCGGCCTCGGCCCTGAATCCCCGATCTTGAACCCCACGACCGTCATATTTGGCGTTTCCCCTGCCATTTCTCCGATTTTGCCAACTTCAACCGAGGGCGGAGGATGTAACTGCAGTTCGTGTCGCCCGTCAGCCAAGGAGTGGGATGAGAGTGCGGCCGAGGAGCGGGCAAAGCGGTTGAAGAACTTGAAGGAGAAGTGGGATAAGGGCAGCCTTCTGAAGGATTTGCCGACGTTTAGGCCAAGGGTGAAGATTACCAAGGTAGAACCAGAGGCGGGGAAGGGGAAGGAGCCGGTGGTTGAAAACTTTAAGGAAGAGCCAGCGGTTGAGGTCAATGACGGGACCAAGACTGAGAAGGACAACAAATCCGAGGGGGCCCCTAAGGATCTAGAGAGTGCGTCTGTTGACCCGAAATCGGACTACGAGCAAAGCCTTGATGGCTACTTCCGTTCTTGCATCATCGCGCCCGCGAAGCAAAACTCCGAGCTCGAGCAGACCTCGCGTGAGAACCGACGTCGAGAACTCAACGAGCTCATGCTCCGCATGAATGTCGGTGTCAAAGGTGGTCAGATCGAGTCTGGTACAGCTCCTTTTCCCACCAAAGAAGAGAACAAGCACGGAAAATCCGAGGACAAGGATAAGAAGAGTGATGGCAAGGAGAAGGAAGATGATGATCTCTTCAAGGGATGGGACGAACGCCTACTGGATTCAACTGTGCTGGAGGGTGTCGTAGAGCGCGCTTTTGAAATCTCAATGCTCTCAAGCGAGGAAGAGGAGCAAGGACCGGTTTCGATCACTTGGGCACAACTGCAAGATGCGTGGCGTGCGAACCAGAGTAGCGACAAAGAGCGCAAGACTTGGACAAAAGGCAATGGCGGCTCGAGCGATGAGGACGAAAACGAGAAGAAGGGAGACGAGGTGATTGAGAAGGTAAAATCTGCGGATCTGGACGAGTACGAAAAGCGTCTACTTGGGTGTATTGTTGACGTCGGTGAGTGATTTAATTATTCCATGAGGTATTTCAATAATTGATGCAATCATTTTTATAGTCAAACTCTCGACGACATTCGAGAGCGTACACCTCCCAGAACAAGTGATTGACAGCGTTCGCTCAATCGTATCTCTTCCTCTTCTCTTCCCCGACGCTTTCAAGTCTGGCATTCTCAAGCAACAGGCCATTTCCGGAGCTCTTCTCTTTGGTCCTCCAGGAACGGGTAAAACGCTGGTAGTCCGAGCTCTTGCAAAGGAATCGGGCTCTCGCATGGTGAGCCGCATATATTTTAGATCTTTTGTGGCAGTTTGAGTTGACTGTTGTTTTAGCTCGCCATCAAACCGTCGGACATTGCGGACAAGGCTAGTAGTTGATTTGGCTTGTTGTATCTATCTCATCTCTAATGTTTTTGACTAGTGGGTTGGCGAAACGGAAAAACTCGTCCGCAGCCTGTTCAAGCTTGCTCGTCGCCTCAAGCCATGTGTGGTTTTCATCGACGAGATCGATTCTCTTATGGGTTCGCGTCAAGGCAACTCCTGTAGCGGCAGTTCACGTTGGCATACCAGCATGCTCACCGAGTTCATGCAAGAGATGGACGGACTGATGGCATCGAATGTCATTGTCATTGGTGCGACGAACCGTCCGTTCGACATTGACGACGCCGTCCTTCGTCGCCTGCCCTGCCGTTTGTTGGTTGATCTGCCTGGAGTGGAGGCGCGGGAGGAGATACTGAAGATCATGCTGCGAGATGACGAGTTGGCGTCAGACGTTAGCATTAGTGATTTGGCAAAGAAGACGGATCGGTTCAGCGGGTCTGACCTGAAGCGTGAGTTAGACCGGACGTTTATTCTATAATGCAGCCTAACAAGTTTTTACATAGATTTGTGCGTTGCTGCGGCCATGGACGCTCTGAAAGAGAGCGTTCAACTGCCATGGCTCACAAAGAAGGAAGGGTCTAAGGACACCGCAGGTACTAAGTCTGAAAATACTTTGAAATCGAAACCCACAGCCGAAGAGACTACCGAAGCGGAGAAAGACCCATCTAGATTTGATGAGCCGGATAAAGGCTCCTCTCTGTATTCCTCCGATCCCAACTCTGAAGCTCCATCCTCTCCTTCAACCGGTGCCACTACGCCGGAAGAGAAACTCGAGCCCCCAAAGCCTCGTATTCTTGGTTTTCGTCATTTCCTCCGTGCACTCAAGGACGTCGCACCTTCGTCGTCCGAGTCTCAAGGTTCGCTGAGTGAGCTCCGCAAGTGGAACACCCAGTTTGGTACTGGTGGGCATGACCAACCTCGAGCAACAGGGTCGTTACCATACAACTACAGTGGTGCCAAGCCCTCTGCTACAAGCTTGAGCGGTGCGCCCGGAGTTAATGGTATCTCGAACTACAGTTCCACCGGGCTGGGACCAAGCGGCTTCAGTTCTGGAGGGCTAGGATCTACTGGTTTTGGGTCGAGCCGGCTAGGCTCGAGTAGCTTAGGTGCGACTGGCCTAGGATCCTCTGGCTATGGCACTTCTGGTCTCGACTCCTCTGGTTTCGGCTCCAGCGGTTTGGGCTCAACTGGCTTGGGCTCAAGCGGACTGGATTTGAGTAGTCTCGGCTCGGGCGGTTTAGGTTCGACTGGTGTAGGATCCTCCGGATTTGGCTCAGCCGGCTTCGGGTCTCTAAGCGCCTCTGGCTTGGACTCCTTTGGCCTGAGCTCGCTCTCCGGAACCGGTGGTGCAGGTTCTAATGCTGCAGGCACTGGCGGATACACACCTTCTACATATACGCCTCCAGGTCTTGGAGGCACATCCACAGAATATGCCGCCAAGTACTTCCCGGCATATAGTCGTAACATTCCAGGATATATTCCTAGTGCTCCAGACGGCGGTCCTTCTGCTCCTGGGTCTTAAATAAGCTACCCGCAGTTGATGTCTGAATGCAGATATTTCCACTGTTATCTTTTGTCGTTGTATCAGTGCTATGAACTAACTAGAAAATGTGAAACCGTTAGCTGAGCAATACATGTATCGCTAACAGCTTGAGAGTGCATCAAATTAAAAGCTTCAACAGATGAATATCTAAATCGACGGGTTTCTGGAAATGATTTGGTCTACGCAAGTTAGCCATTAGCATATACCCGATATTTTCCTAGTAGTCTCAACACCGTTGAACCTTTGTAATGAGGAAATCCTCTGCACGTCTTCCAGATCGCTTACGGGGATCCACTCAATGATAATAGGTATGAGGATGTCTTCATGTAAGAACTTTTCGTATGGCTAACTCGCCGTAGCTCATAAGGTCTTCAGATTCAGTCGCCGCAGAGTCAAAAACGTCACTTCATCCGATAGATTCACGTATGCGGACTTGATGATCAGTGATCAAACGAGCTATGTGCTGCTTTATGAGTCTATGCTTAACTGGGTACTTGCTGCTATCCTTGTTGGTCCGCAGTAATTCACCTGTCATAAAAACTTGCGAAATTCGCTCGAGATAATTACCGAGCGTGATTAAGAAGAACTTCACATTCTGGAAATTTTCCTACGACTTGGTGACGGCTGGGCACGTACATATGGGTATATGCGCGGCAGAGCATGTAAGATCTCGAGTCTTAGCGAGATCCGATCCTGAGAGTGTAAAGAAGCTTCAATAGCATTTATGTCAGACTTCGATGAGAGCAGCTTTTCGCTCGGCCTTGGATACCTTTCTCGTCGAATTTAATCTCGGAGACCCCCTATTTTCTGGAGACCACGAGCGCCAATCTGGCTGTCGAAGCACCCAGCACGTCAAAGCATTTGAAATTCGGCCTCGGATGCAACCCCGAGGTTAATTCGAACCACCATATCAGAACCCAGGCTGTGCGGACCCTCTGGACCTTTCTTCCCGAGCCCTCGCTATCGCGCTTGGGATTGGCTCCTATGCTGTACTCGACGGCTGACTTGACGACACGCCCGCGCAACGATGAATGATCTAGTGTGGCACTGCGGGACGAGAGCCACGCACAAAGTAACAGCATGGTTATGCTTATCGTGCCTGCATAAAACACGACCAGCGCTCTTCTAAGCTTGCTAACTGTCATCCCTACACCCACTATGAATCTTCACACGTTGTCCGACTTGGTGAGTTTGCGACCTGGCTCGATGATATGGAAATCTCACTCCACCAAATGTGAATGTAGGACACTTTCTTGGTCAACTACTCCGAATTTGCTGTGGTCGAGTTTTGTGCTGGACCCAACTCAAACGCAAAGCCCTCGTTGGAGGATCTCAAGACCCAGGTATGACTCATACGTACTTTGTAGCCAGACATCTTTTAACAGTCAACCTTTCTTCAGTTCAAGCAGGTCTACTTCACAAGGCTGTCGGCCGACTCAGTCGAAAATCTCGGCTATATGTAAGTCAGCTAGTACTTTATACGAGTCTTATGGTTCACTAATGGATTATTTTGTAGTGTAAGCATAATTTTCGTCAACCGTAAGAACCAACGATAGCTCATCCATTATTTTAGAGCGATCGTTATAACGTTGGCAGCACACCTACTTTCGTCTTGTTTAAAGAGCAAGAGGTCATTGAGCGTATAAATGGAAACGACTGGGATGCAATCGCTACCGCTATAAGCAAACATGTGTCTACGATCGAAGACAAGTCCGAAGACTTGCCGAGTGTCTTGTCGGCTCATGCGCTGGGCAGCATGTGGAACTCTCCAGCCATGTCCAACGCCGACTCATCTGCGCTGCCTCCGCCTCACCATTTCGAAGACACCCTCTTCGAATTTCGTATCACGCTCCTGGAGAAGACGCAACACAAAGCTGTTCATGTCGTCGATGGATCTCGGTTGGTCGAGCCAACGTTGGCGTTGTACTGCCCTATCGAAGGTGGAGAGGTTCGTTGGTTTCATTTTTCCGTCACTATGAATCAAACCTGAGTTTTATGTAGTACGCTATAGACGCAACGGTCAAAGAGCTAGCCAAAAAGACGGATTCCGAGGTGCAAGTGATAGATATGGCGCAAGTGGCGGCGAGCGAATGGGGTATCTTTGGCAAAGGTAAGACGTCCTTTACTTATTCTCGAGCCGCTTTTACTCACTATCTTTGTCTAGCGGCTGCTGGATTCTGTCTCACAAATAACCCGCTTGGGGCGGAACATCTAATTGGTCAAGACGACCACGCCCAGAACCTGCAGGCTCTCGAGTCATTCTGGCGTACACTAATCAACTCTAACCCTACCACACTCATGACATCGGCCTCTGAACCCTCCGTTGATTGCGAAAACACCTCGGCTCCACCCCCAGATGTGTTCAGGACCCGTCCTCGCATCATCTATATCCGGGACTTTGGTCTTCTCTCATCTAGTAGCTCTATCTGGTTCCCACCCTTGTACTCTGCGGTTCGTGCTCGCCGTACAAACGGCCTTGGTCCCGAATTCCTAATCTCGAACCCAACGACCATCATTTTCGGCTTCTGCCCGCCTCTCTCTTTAACATTTCTGACCCCGCCAGCGGGTAGAGGGCAACCTCCACCTGACTCGTTCTACTCATATGATCCATATCAACAGCTCCCCCAGTACCACCCCTTACCTGAGCACTGGGACGAGTGCGCGACCAAGGAGCGGGCGGAGCGGTTGAAGTTTTCAAAGGAAAAATGGGATCAAGGGACACTTTTGGAGGACTTGCCCCCTTTTAGACCAAGAATTAGGATCACCAAGGAGGAGCTAGAAGAGGAAAAGGAGAGGGAGAGGGGGATGCATGAGGTCGAGGAGTTGAAGGAAAAGGAAAAGGAAAAGGAGGTTGAGAAGCCGGATGAGGCGTCAAAAGTCAATATCCAGGACGAGATCACGGCCGGGCAGGTCGAGATGATTATCGAACCAAGAAACAAGTCAGACCTAGAGGCCAAGGACCAGGACAAGAAGGAAGATGACGACGTGGCTGGACTGGAAGTTGTGAAGACTTCTGAACATTCAGGGGGCAAGCCCAACTCGGAATCCTCCTGTTCTTTGGCGGAGGAAATGGAGAGGATAACGGAAGTTGCAGAAGCTCAGATGACTGGAGAGAGGCAAGGCGTAAACCAGGAAACAATGGCCGAACCTAAGGATGAGGAAAAGAACGGGTTGGATTCCAAGACCCAGGACGAGCGGGATTTGCAGGATAAAGGCAAAGACACTTTTGAACCGGAAGCTGATGGAATTATTCAACTGCCTCATTCATCTTCTCAGCGTTCGCGGTCCCCTTCCCCTTTGCCTCAATGGTACCCACAATCTCCTCCCCCTTCATTGCCTCAGCATCTGGGATACCCTCCTTTTCCTCCTCCTGATCTGGGATACGTTCCTCGTTCACCCTCTGTCTTGAGCTTCAACAACCTAGACTGGGGCTATGCGCAACACCTCGACGGCTATTTCTATTCTTGCATCATCGCACCTGCGAAACGTAACACCGAACTCGAACGGACCTCGCGCGAGAACCGACGTCGAGAACTCAACGAGCTCATGCTCCGCATGACTGTCGGCGCCAAGGGTGGTCAGATGGAGTCTGGTGCGGCTCCTGTTCTTATCAAAGAGGAGAGCAAGGAGGAGAAATCCGAGGACATGGATAAGATCAGGGATGACGGCCTGTTAAACGGATGGGGTGAACGCATATTGGTATCAGACACGCTTAAGTGCGCCGTAGACCGCGCACTGAGGATTAGGAGGCTCTCGGATGCGGACGAGAAGGAGCAAGGGCCAGTTTTGATCACCTGGGCGCAGCTGCAGGATGCCTGGCGGGCGAACAAACGTCGAGACGAGGAGCGCGAGGCATGGACAATGGGCGACGACTCTAGTGATGTGGGCGAAGAGAAGGCGTTGGTTGACGAGCCTGAGGTACCGGTTGACGAGGAGAAGGCGTCG
>WSLO01000435.1:0-16598 GCA_019677385.1 Ceratobasidium sp. 392
AATTTGGGGGGGTTTAGTGAATTTAGCTGAATATAGTCAAATTTAGTGAATTTAGCCCCTAGGGCCCTAAATCAAAAACCTCATTGTTCCTGACGTAGCTTTCGACTTGGTATTGGCCCAAGCGAGTACTATCAAAGCATACATCTTTGACTTGTTTATTTAGAAAAAAACCGATTTCTCTGGTCACAGGTAGAAAGCATACAAACGTCAGGAAAAACCCAAGTTTTGATTTAGGGCCCTAGGGGCTAAATTCACTAAACCCCCCAAATTTAGTGAATTCAGTGAATTTAGCACCTGGGCCTAGGGCATCCCTGCACAGCCACCGATAAATTTACCCAAATTTGCTGAAATTTACGACAAATTCAGATGAACAAAAAGGGGGGGGACCCAAATCCCCCAAACATTTTTACTCAGCTAAATTCAGCTAAATTCACCTGAATAAAAAAAGTGGCTTTTTCCTGACAAAATGAATGCCACGCACAATACAAGCATGTTGCCAATTGACCTTCATCTGAATCATTAGGGTGGTTCAAGATGAGAAATTCCGCCTTCCACTCTGCTCCAAACACTGAGCCACATTCCACTGGAAATCAATGGGGCCGGGGAAATCCTGAACGAAGATGCCCACCAATCAGGCCGCGTAGTTGACCGGGCAGCCACATGCCAGTCAGGGGCATTGATGGCGTTTGGTTAGAATTGCCATTGAGGGATAGAGTACAGCGATAACAGCTACGGATTTGTCAGTGGCTGTGAGCGTGTGGGGCTTCAGCTAACGCTCACTTAGCTTGAATCCCGGAGTTTAAGCCCGAGTGTGGCACTAAATTTCCGGAATCTGAATGCAAATTTGGAGCGAGTTTGGAGCAAATTTCTCATCTTGAACCACCCTATTGGCTGAACTCTATTGACTAGCCGAGGGTTCTACTACTACATGAGAAATAGTTAGTAGCTATCCTAGTGAATGAGTTGCCAATTATTGAGTGTTCAAAGCGAGATGCGCCTGTGATCCAGATCCAGGATATGAGTGCAAACTTGAATTTCTGACACATATAGGCCACTGAGTTCAGTCGCGACCTATTTTTGCTACTTCTTTCAAATCATCATTCAGGTGTCCTCTGCGCCGCCTGCCTGGGGTGCCATTGGAACGAGGATTGAGCCACTGTGGCAAGTCACGGGATTTAATCAAAGTCCCTGCGGGGACATATGTAAAGTCCCTGCGGGGACATATGTAAAGTCCCTGTTAGAATTTCTAATTGAGTTTTTAGGACTTACTAAAAGGCCAAGCTCGGCCATAAGCGGTAGCATGAAAAATCTGATTACATGAGCAAATAAGTCCTCAAAATGATCAAAAAAGTCCCCAACGTGGACTTTCAGGTAAATCCAATGGACTTTTGGGTAAGTCCAATGGATTTCCAAAAGTCCTAGCTCGGAGCCGAGTTGCACTTCTATAAGTCCACACCCAATAAGTCCCAAGGACTTCATAAGTCCTCACTCGATAAGTCCCAAGGACTTTGCTTAATCCCACCAAGTGGACTTTTAATTAATCCTTGCGGATTTATGGAGAATCTGCTCCTGACGCGCTATACTGGCTATATGCAGTGTAAGATAGTGTATATATTCACAGGCGTATTTGAGAAGCAACATCAACATCATCGGCATCAGCATTGTGAGCGTAGACATTCGGAGCATTGTAAACGGAGAGTAGAAATGAAAAAAAAGAAAAAAAAAGACAATTGTTCGTACGTGAGAGGATATTCACGTGTGTACTACCCGGCACCTAATTTAACCCCTATTGCGGGTTGAGCGACGAGTGGCCGTATTCTATAACGCGTGTGCATGTTAGTATCATCATGCACAAAGTAGTCGGTTGCTCACGGTAGCCTTGCCAGCATTCTTGCTCGCAGCCGCGCTAGCCTTGGTGCCTACTCCCCCGTCAATGGTGTTCTCCCCATCCTTGTTGGCGGTCTTCGCACCGCCCTTTGCTCCTCGCCGAGTAGTCACACCTGGTTTGCTGACTGCGCTACCCAACTCTCCACTCGCCCCACCTGCCACTGGCTCCTCGTCATTATCGTTCCCAGCCGGTGGGTTACCAGCCGACGCGCGGTCGTTATTGGCGGTGGGCTAGGGTCCAGACTCAGGTGGGGGAAGCGGTCTCATCTTTGGCTTGGGGCTGGTACCCGCCTTCGGCTTCTCCGGAGCCGGAGGGACGTTGTTGGGAGTAGCCGTAGTAGCGCCCTTGCCACGAGCTGGAGCTGGAAGGCAGGGGGCGGGGAGGAGCTCAGGTTCGGAGGCTGGGTCGTACTCGGGATTCTCAGCCAGCTTGTCGACTAGATCCCTGTATGCAACCCCAATACGCGGCTTTGCTCCTATAGCCTGACGGGCCGCAGCAGATCAGAGCTTCTTCAGCTCAGCTTGCGTGATATCAAGGCCGCGCCACTTGATGGTCACGTTGGTGGGAGTAGACACAGGAGCGGCAGGCACAATGGGACAAGTGGGCACAACAGGACCGGTAGATGTAACAGAACCGGTATGCACGGCAGAAGTAGCACGTGCGTTGGGGCCGGTGGGTGCAGCAGAGTTGATGGGTACAACTGGGCCGGTAGACGCAGTAGAGCCGGTAGGCAAAGTAGAAGAGGTTGAGGTAGCAGAAGTGCCAGAGGTAGGAGGGGCACCGGTAGACGTAGCGGTTGTAGAAGGCGCAATAGCAGCGGGACTGATACCGGCAGCAAGAGCAACAGAACTAGCAGTAGCAGCGGGACCGGAAGTGGCAGTAGCAGAGGCGGCAACAACCAGCGGGGAGGGAGCGGCCTTGGTAGTGTCCTTACTCAAAGGAGTAACCAGCGCGGGATGCAAAGACGACGAGGGGAGGGATGCACAGCTCACGTTAGCGTCGCAAGATGCAGGGGCAGACGCAGGAGTAGCCGATGGAGTGGCCGATGGAGCGGCCAATTTGCCAGACGGAGCCGCACGAGCAGGGAGAGGTGAGCTGGTCGCTTTTGCCATGTCAAACAGGCTGCCGTCATCATCGTCGTCTAGCAAAAAATGTAAGTATATGCATACATTACATGCTGGTGCATACCTTGATCATTCATGCTCATATCCCCAGGCGCCTTGGGATCAAGATTCACGTTAGACATGTTAGCCGTTATGTTGCCCATTGTTGTGTTGACGTCGTCATCCAGAAGATCAATATTGATCTCTTCAGCGTCGTTGTCGTGGCTGTCGGACACTGGGTGAGACGCAGCGACTGGCTGAGGCGCAGCAACCGGCTGAGGCGCAGCAACCGGCTGAGGTGCAGCAACCGGCTGGTGTTCAGTTTGCGGCACTAGAGGCACCAGCAGCGCCGCAAGGGGGGGCGCTTCCCTTGCAAGCATTGCCGCCTTATCGGCTTTCCTGGGCCTACCCCTCTTCTTGGGAATTGCTACGATCAGTTGATCGTTTTGCTGGACCACAGGAGGAGCCGCCTGAGCCTGAGCCAAGGCCGTCTCTTGACCACTGGTAGCCTTTCCTGCCGCTTTCCTCTCTTGCCCTCGAGCGGTGTTGGCTTTGACTCGAAGGACGGCCGTGAATATCGATTGAACCACCCAGTAATTGTCCAAGTTCCAAAAAGGCTCAAACTCGGTGTGGATCGTAACAAACTGCACACACAAAATGTATATTAGTTTTATAAGGGGAGGATCAACCAAATACTCACTTTTTGTACAGCAAGATCGATTGCTCTCGGATTCTGTCGCCGGATACCTTGCGTCAAATCGATATCATGCGTGCGCATAAGAATTGTTTTGGCGTCACCCTGTTGTGTAATATACGTGAGTGGTGTTTACTTGTGAAGTACATTCTTGTGCTCACACGAAGTAGGGTCCAGTCGGCTTCGTTCAACCCAAGTCTTGACTGCAGGTTATAGTCCAACCGGTTGACAGAGCCTTTTGGTCGGGTCACAACGAGCACTGAAACCGGCCGCAACTTGGGAGGTAAACCAATAAATCCTCCCGTCTTGTTCTTGAGCAACCATTTGCCCTCGACCATACGCAACTTGAAGCCTGAGCCGGTAATAATTAGCGGTCTGTGTTAGCACTTAGCCCGAGAGGACTCACCTTCCCCCAAGAGGAGCTCGCAAAGCTCGTTAAACCCTTCCTTCGGCATGAGTGCAACCGGGGGGGGGGGAAACTTAGCAAAGAGGGAGGGGTGGTAGGATGAACACAGCAGCAAACGGGGTGGTGGTCTGAAAGAGAACAAAAAGGAGGTCTGAAACGAGCCTAAATAAGACGGGCTCAGGGTTTAATGTCAGCTAAATGCTTGGACGTACTAAAAATCCATGGGACTTCTTTAATTACAGGGGATTTATTAAAGTCCTAAGGACTTATAGGGTCATAAATAGCCTTTTTCTAAATTACCCTGCGCTTTGTCAGCCATTTTACGTCTACTGAACTGTTACGCCAACGGTGATCCCCGACCGCCCTCCAGCGCCCGTGTCCCCAAACCCGCCAAGCGACTGACTCCAATCAAATTGTCGTTGGACAATGAGGAGGACGAGGCTAGCTGACATTGTTGACCTTGGTCTAGGTTTGGTTGCCACCGGAGGAGATGGGGGTGGTTTAAGTTTTCATCTGTCTTACTTGACGCATACAAAGAGAAAATAACGCAATACATCAATTTTTGTATACGAGATAGACAGTTTCCAGAACACGAGACGAGATTTGATATACAATGGCCGAGGCTTATGTTCAAATATAAACAGTGAAAGAAAAAAGAAACGGGGATAAGGACAAGACTACATACTAGGATTCAGGCACCAATAACACCTCCATGTTCAAAGTCCCAGTGGGCCTGGCCACTCATCCTCTCCCACGGCCTTGCAAAATTGGTGTATGCCAGCGGGTCTTCATTTGACTGTCGGTTGTAGCATACGGGCAGCATGTGGGCGCATCCCATGTTACTGTTGGTCTGGGGCGTGACCATATCTGACGGGCCGCGACGCAGCACCGGTCGGTCAAACAAACGGAACGGGGGTAAGACTGGGCAAGTATGCACGATGGGCTCCAACGCAATGTGCATTGAGTTTCCCCTCGTGGCGCTTGGGTAACCAAGAGGACTCCCGTGCAGCGTTTCCTCAGGCTTGCTAACAAGTTCTGGCGTCTGGGTCGTCCAGGCGCTAAGCTCATCGTACCCGTGCAGGGCATCCAACTTGGAACCAGATCTGGACATGGTGAGCGAGGGCGTCGAGCCCCGGGTGAAGATAGTTGACATAGGCGAGATGGAGTGGGCGGGGCTGACATTGTTGTGCAGACTGGCGAGGGTTGGGTTCTCCCATGCGCCTGAGCGGGAGCGGACAAATGTTGTAGGCGGGGACATGGTGATCATCAAATGAGCGGGCGACGGGTAATTGCTGGGACCAGGTGTAGGTGCAACCGACTCGCGAGTAGCCTCATGGCCAACCCACAGGTGCCAGTTGAGAGCGGTGCCGAGAGCACGCTTGCACTTCCCAACTTTGAGAGCCTTGAGACCGCTGAGTCTGGAAAACCAATATATTTAATACCCAACCATATTAATACAAACACATCAAAACAACACTTACTTGGCCCAGGCCTTGTTTGAGAATGCCTTGTCGAGCAAAAACTTCAACACGAGTACGAGTGATGCGAGGAAGGTCCTGCGCGGATCAATCAGGGGCGATGGAGTGAACTCGGACCCGAGCCAATCCATCCCCAGCAAAGCATTGCATACATGTTGCAGGATACCTAGAATAAACAAAACAGAAAACAGAAAACCCTGTTGGGTTGTGAGTCCGTTTGCGCGCCTACTCATCTGATCCACAAACCAGCAATTTGTATCGCAAGCTCCGCCTGGCGATCGGCAGCTATACAAAGTTGATTATGGATTTCAGCTAGAAAAGCATAATAATTAGAGTCGACGATAAACAAGCGAATAGATTAGAGTTTACTCACATTTAGCACCCGCCAAATAAGCCAACGCTATCTGCAGGACGTTGATACTCATGCACGAGCGACGGAGTACCTCTGTAACGAACCATGTGAGTGTACGTGCGTGCGGCTCCCAACTCGGATCGGCCTCCTCAAGTTGTTGCTTGAGTTGCTTTGCGGCCTGCTCGCCCAGGATGTCCTTGCGCATTGAGGCGCATTGGCGCTCTTGTTGGGCCTTGGGGCTTTCAGGTGAATTGGGCATTGAAGATGGCATTGGGGGACAGTAGCCTGAGCCGGTGTTCTGGTTCAAGCGAGGGGTGGCGGACGGGCCGGAACCAGCGTCGTCAGTCGAAGATTGTTTGTCTGGGAGTTGGCGCGTCGTCTGGGTCGGAGATTGGGCCTTTGGTACGTCGTCCGCGCTGTAGTAGATGTGCTTGATAACTTTCACAGACATCATTGTAAAAGCAACATTGTGAGCACCGAACTACTCTTTTACTCCCCAACTCACACCACTGCGCCCGGCGAGCGCATACATGCAGCGCTGGGCACGCACTCCATCTCGACCTTGCTCCAAAGAACAAACAGAGGTAGGAATGCGTGCGCAATGCCGCATGTATGCGCTTGCAACCCACATACCGCAAACCCCTCGCTCACAAACTCGCTTCTCCATCTCCACCTTCTCCGCCTACAACAACTCTCCGTCCTTCACTACGACATCGGCGCGCTCCTTGGCACGCTGCTGTTCCTTCCATTCGGCCAACTCGTCACCATGTTTGATCGGGGCAGTAAGGCCGCCATGGGGCAGCCCTTGGCAACCCGCAATGAGAGGTGCGACGCCGGCGGGAGGGTAAACGGGGTGCGATGAGACTGGTATGGGCACGCCAGTGCGCGGAGGGGCGCAAATTGTCGCAAAGTGACCTGAGCCGTCGGCTACGGGAACGCTCTGGACACCAAAAAAGGTTGCCTGGCGGGGAGGGATGTGACTCAGGATGGGTGGCAGCTTGTTGCGCGCGTTGTTGCAAGCGAGCGAGCTCGGCAGGTGCCGGAGTCACTCCCGCGGCTTTGTAGAGGAGTACATTGCGCGATATCCCTGAGCCACCACACATTGCGAGGCGGGTTTGCTTGGCAACTGACATGGTCTCTGGACCGGGTCCATAGGACGGCAAGGGTGGCAAACTCCTGATGGGCGGAAGCCTAGGCTCTGCTCCAGGCGCGTCGATCCCGATATCAGGTGATCCAATCTCTGTGCGTATGTCGGCATCCTCCACGTCGTCCTCCATCTCGACCTCAGGTTTGGCCATTATGGTTCCCTCCCCGGGCACGACGTTCGTCGGCATTTGGGTCATCGGAAACCCAAAATGCGTGCGAATCGGGGAGACAGGCAAAATGGTTACCGCGCTGGCCGGAGTGACCATGACCGAGGTCACAGGAGTGATAACCGGCGAATTGAGCGCGCGAGTGGTAGCGATTGGGGGCGTCTGGAGGTATCCCTGACGCGTGGTCGCGGGGGTCTGGATTGGATAGGGAGTGCTCGCAGGATATTGGCAAGACTGAGTGGTCTGCATGCCTGGCTGGGGTACCACCTCGGAAGGCTCATACACCTGTAAGAAACCCGCGCCATAATCAATTAGTGATGTGCACAAAAGGTTAAAATAAAGTGGTCAACTTACCGGTCCAACACAAGCCGAGACGGGGGGAAGTTGCGGAGAGGCGACAGCGCAGGGACGCTCAATGCGTGGATGTTGGTCAAAGACCTCGAGCGCTGTATTGTCAGATGGGAGTGGTTGCATTTGGGTCGGCAGCCAGAATAAGGGTGTTTTGACCGTGGATGGGTATTTGAACGACGGATGGATGGTGGTCGTAATAAGATCTAAGGCGGCAATCTGGGTAGGACAGTTTTGAGTGCGGATCAGTCCATTGATTTTGTTTTACGTCCTCCTCAGCACTTACGCCCGCCTGACCCCCAACCGCAATTCGACGCCGACCACGATATGCCCCGCAGTGCCCGTAAGCCCAGGTCCACCAAGCAACCAACTCCAATCGAAACTATCAAAATTTCTTTGGATGATGAGGATGAAGGTAAGTCTTTGGGCAACAGCTGAGATGAATGGCTTACCAATGATATACAGCGCCATCCCACCGAGAAAATAAGCAAGGCCCACGCAGCATCCCGTTGCCCCCAATCCCTCAGTATCGAGCCCCCGCCCCCCGCAATTATAACGCACGCATAGTGCCGGCAGGCATGTATGGGCGGCTAGCACCGCCACAGGATCACAAGCGTGGTGATAACGGTGTTAAATCCGCCCCGGCCCCTGCTCATAATCCCGCACCTCGTCCCGCACCTGATCCCACACCACGTCCCGCACCCGATCCCGCGCACGGCCCCGCGCCTCTTTCTGCACCTCGTCCCACACCTGATCCTGTACTGCGTCCCGCACCTAATCCCGCACCACGTCCTGCGCCCGATCCCGCGCCCGGCCCTGTGCCTCGTTCTGTGCCTCGTTCTGTGCATAGTCCCGCGCCTCGTCCCGCGCCTCGTTCTGCGCCTCGTCCCGCCTCGACGTCCAAGCACGTGTCCGCGCCACCACTCAATAACCGGCCCCGAATGAACTCCCTTCACGACTTGCTTTGAAGCAAGGGATCGATCATGGAAGAGGGATTTATTAGGACGGTTGGGGAGGTTGCGTTCCCATGCGCTGTTCAGGGCTGTGCATTGGTCAGAGCAGAAGGGTAAGAGAGAACAAGAGAATATGCGAAGATTGGAATTAGCCAGTAGGACATGTGAGCGGGGTGACGAATCGTTGAGATGGAATAGAAACGCACTCGGCATAGTTACATCTAGAGGACTTATTGAGCAAAATTACAGCTGCATGCGTGTCGATAGGCCATTCTGAGGCCTCGCACACAGAGTTTTTGTTTGCTCATAAAGCACGGCGCTTCCGTTCGGCGCAAACAACAGCACGTTGGCGGCAAGCTTCAACGCACCAACGGAACTCTATAAATTATATATAAATCTGTATTTGTTTTGCATGTCTGAAGAACACTCAGAGGCTTTGTGAAGTATTGAGGGGGGGGGGGGGAAGCCCCTTCCCAGAGTATTTAATCGGGTCAAAAGAGACCCTTTCTCCATATCGTCTCTTCGAGTAGTTGTCACCTCTTTTTCTCTGCTTGTTCATATCTCGCCGCCAGTTGGAACCTTCTCACTGCTCCCACCCACTCCCTTCACTCATTCAGGTCATGATATTGACGTTCTATCTACTGCGGGTGAAGCGCCTACTCCAACCCTGGTGCGACTTTGGCTCCGATCCCCAGGCCACCCTACTCCTCTCTGTTGAGAAATCAGTAGTATTAACTGCGTACCTGCAATAACAAAATAGGATGATCAGAGGAAAGAAACCCCCCGGAAACCAACGCTTATAGTGACGATATAAATAAATGATGAATCGGCGCGTAATCGCTCCCATTTGGTGGGCGCACTGTCCAAAACTTCAACTTCTGCCCTTTTCAAATGTTGTCCCACCTCTTTTACCGTCGAATAGTCCCCCTGCCCTTCCTCCATTCCCCTGCTCAGCCGGTTCTTGTGTTCGGGGTTGTCTGGTATGCGGAAGCGCCGTGATTTGTGAGTAAACAAAAACCCTGTGTACGAGACTTCAGAATGGCCAATCAATATGCATGCAGCTGTATGACAGATTGTCAGTATTATGGTAGAGCGCAGCATAGGAGACGGTCCACGCTCGTCCAATTCTCCAGGGTCGTACAGGGTGGGAGCGGAGATGCAGCGAGATCCGAGACCAGGAGCCAAGTACCATTCGTAAGTAGTTACATCAAGTTGGAGTTAGGATATGGTTCACCATCTATCCAATGCGCCAGTCGGGTACAGACGATCAGTTCAGAGCCAAAAGTGAGCGAGCGAGGCCGAACTTGGGTCAAGGCAGATGGTTATCTGGAGTATTTTGGTGGTATTCCAATCGCCGTAGGTTAATAATGTTGACCAAGCACGTGTCGGTGTTGTTTTGGTTTAGACTGGGCGTATTGTTTTTGGTAGAATGTGTCGAGGTTGCTTGTGGTCGAGGACGGGACACAGATCACAGATGGTCACGTGTGCTTGTGATGTGGCTGTGCATAAGACCAGCCGTAGGCCATGGTCGACAGCGATTGTACGCTCTCAAGTCCTGACTTTCAAAACAGGTGATAGCAAGGCATTACGGATCAAAACTGGGATCTCAATATGTCTATTGGCGGGTTACATCGCGTTGTTAGTATGCTCAGCCAAGTGAATAACCGTGCGACAACGTAGTGATCGCATTCATGGTCCCACAACTCACACACCAGGCATTCTTGGACTCGCCACCTTGGAGGCTCTAAACGCGGGCGAGCCTCACCATGTGGCTCGGCGGTCTTGGGTGATTGACTTGACGTCGTCGCACTCTGCTAGGTCTTCCAGCACGGGTCCGATGAGTATCGCTGTGTATCCTTTGATGACTACCAGCAATACATCGACACGTTTAGCGTGAGGGCAGCTCAGTCCATGAATGGACACTTACGGTTGTATTTGTAGATCAGTTCGCACTTCGATGACCCGTCGTCGTACTTAAGCTTCTGTTGCTGCAGCCAGCTCAGGTGACTGTCCAGGTCGACGTGCTCCTTCAGCCTGACCTGTGGCAGGTCCTGATGGTTAGCGTTTGTAAAGCTTGCAATGATAAGAGCGCACGAGATACTGGTTGGGTATAGAGTTTTTCAAAGCCAGGGAGATGGGCACAGTGACAGTATTGCTCATGGTAGGTCGGGTGTAAGGTACGTGCGGTGGTTGTCAGCGGCAGGCGGTGAGTTGCACGTGACGAGACTGCCAGTGCCAGTTTGACCCCTTGGCGGAGTGTGGTCTGTTTACAAAACTCCGACCAATACAAAATGTTTCATACCGGAAACCCCAAAATCTGGTCACTTTGGCCCACTTGTTTTTGGCTCGCATTTGACCCGGGCAAGTTCTATCGAAGCATAGATTTTATTTTATGTAGAAAATCGCTGTTCTTGTTACTGAGATGAAAAGCATACATGATAAATGCTGCGGACAATACAAGCATGTCGCAACCAACCTTTATCTTAGTTATTGGCTACACTCCGTCGACGAGCCAAGGGTTCTTCCATCGCACCAGAAATAGTCAATATCTGTCATGGTGAACAAGTTCCTACTTATCAAACAGTTGAAGCGAGATACGCATGTGGTCTGGACTCTGTACGTGAGTGCAAACTTGTATTTGCGACGCATATAAGCCTCCGAAACGACTCGCGAAGTATTTTTTACTGATGTCGAATTGTGGTCCAGGTGTTCCCCGCGCCGGTTATTTGGGAGACCAGGGACATACGTAACGCGAACGTCAAGTAAATGGACGAGGGGCAGGGGACCAGCGCTATGGACGTAATGTCACACAACCATTTATTGGATATGAAATGATTTACCCGAACCAGCCTACCCGGTGATTGCGTGGTAGATCGAACTTCTACAAGGGAGTCTGGGTTAAAACTGGGAAACCCACCAGACCAATCGATGAATAGAAGCATTGGGGACGCACAGTCATATATCAACTTCCCTGTTCTTTGGCGAGGTATGATCGAAAAGCCGTCAATTGCGTCTACTCACGGGAGTCGTGTAAGAACGCAGAGTGTGTTCTACATTTTCAAATCAGTTGTTGCGCATACCGCAGGGACGAATGGACTCGAATTTGCCTCCTTGAGTACACCTCGGAATCGTATCCCTATCGTTGCAACAATCGACGTAGTCGGCTTGAAGAAGTCCACCAACGTTGATGTGGCTATGTTTGATGACGCATACTTTCCAAAAACGGACATCGAGTCAAAAATGGGTAAAGCAAAATGAATTCGGTGAGCAGCGTAGTTACAACTGTTCATAGCGTAGCACGACGTTTGTATTGAACACTAGTAAAAGCAGAAGTTACAAGGCGATCGTTGCCATTGAATCCAGTGCTCACCAACCATTCAAATTTTGGACCTCGCCAGTATAGCCGCGCACGATGTTCACAACTCCCTGAAGCAAAGGACAAACGTGCGTTCTCGCGTGTTGATTATTAATGGACCGCCCGAAGTGCTAACGCCAAAGCTCAGAGAAGGTCGTACAAAGCCAGCTTCGGAACCAGGACATGCGTACCTTTAGCCAAGCCGATGTAACTGTTCATAGTCACATACCAGGCATCTGGTTGAGACAGTCGATGATCTTCACTTGCACGTAAGAGACAAGCCCGTTGAGCCGAAATCGCTCCAGCGTTCGTTCTCGAGGTTGTTCGAGACCACCGTTTACGAATGAAGTTGTTCGACGCGTATCTCAATCCGAAGCGGATTAGTTCGGAGAGATCGGGATACTAAAGGAGCTAGATAAAATGAATAGGGGACCAACAAGGCATTTGATGTGATAAACGTGATAGGGCGACTCACGGTTATCTTTGGGAGTAGAATGACAGGGAAGCTCGCGATGAACAAGACAACGGAATGGTAGGTCAGCGTTGGCGAGTAGCATTTGGGGCGCTAAACGACGCAATCAAGAGAGTGTGAAGGATGATACATAATGCGCCTGAAGATTGCCCACCGAACGCGGCTCAGCTTCATGCTCGATCACGATCGCAACCCCAACACACGTACTTACCAAGCGGAATCAATATCAGAGCCACTAGTCCAACGGCATCGCAGCACTACGGTACCCGGCTCGGTGCGAGTATGAGAGCAGTCTGGAGTCGAAAACAAGTACCACTTTTGGGGGGATCGTCACCTAGTCGGAACCTGAGGTCAAGAGCGTAGTTCGAGATGTAGGCACGCGAGGTTTCAGAGAGGCACTTCGTGAGCAGAGTAGGTTTTCTTAGTGAGAAAATCTGCGCTGTGGTTTGAGCGGAACAGACTGGAGAGAAAGAGAGGACGGAGGATGATAAGAAAAGGCAGGTGGGACGTATGAGCAAGGTCGGTGCCGTAGAGATAGAACGGAGACGTACTGGGAAACAGGAGTCTGGCGATGCTATTGGACGAACGTGTGATAGAATGCTAGCATGTCCGGACAGAGTAGCGTGGGTGATGGTCAACGCTCGTCTGATTCTTGGGGATTGTACAGGATGGGATGGAGAGATGCAGCGAGACCCAAGAAAAGGCGCCTGACAGCATTTGTTAGCAGTGCAATAAGTCTTGAACCGGAATGAGGCTCACCTTGTACGGAGCACGCCAGTCAGATACGAACGAGAAATGGAGAGCGAGGCCGAAGGTGGTCGAGCCAGGTGGTTACGCAGAGTGTTTTAGTGGTGGTCATCCAATCGCTCAAGGGTGCGCATAATCATTTAGCTCTTTCCGACCACGTTTCCATGTTGGTTGTGTGTATGCTTGTCGACGGAATGAGCCAAATTGCTCGTCGTCGAGGAAGGAGGGGGATGATGCGCGGTCACGTGAGTCTGTGGTTTGGTCCTGTACAGGATCAGCCGTGGCTTGTGGCGGTCGTGCGCTCACAAGTTCCAATGGTCAAACGAGGCGAGAACGAGATAGCATGGCCAATAGAGTGCTGTTGTGTTGGCTGGATAACCCAGTCGTGCGGCTCAAATGCTCGGTCGAAGTAAAGTACTTGCCACAGTGTTGTGACACGGTTTCGGAGTTTCACCCACTAGTTTAACGTCATGGATGTCGACGGACTTTAGGCTATAAGATATTCGAGCGCCAAAATACCGATGATTCGCCGAGTGTATCTTTGCGGCCGGTGATACCACGCGGACATTCCAGAGCAAGACCCAATCTGACGAAGCAATAGTAAAGGAATCTCGTTTCGTGTAGGATAAGCACCCGCATTCCGTTTTGGCTCAGTACCACGATGGCTTTCTTATGGTGGGAGAACTGTACAGAAGAATGCGTACGTCGGCTCTCAGTACTCTTCTCACTCAATCGAGCTATCTCTCGGACGTGGCAGACGACGGCGCCTCAAAACTTCTGGGCTCCCCTTGTCGACTTATCCCGCCTTATTTGAACAATGACAGAACATAAAATCCACCCCTACGTAGAACGGTCAACCAATCCTAGCCAGGAGCCCTCGCTTGAGTGAACCTTGGGGACATACTCTGGGCAAGAATTGAAACCTGTGAGCACGTACGTATTCCTCAAGCACTTGATTGTAAATCAAAATCTATTCAAACATGATAGTTTACATGTTCTCATTGACTGTCGAGGCGGTTTCTAATCATTCTCTCATTATCTAGGCTATCCTATCATAGATGTGGTGGCCTTGATGATTTACGGAAGTAACCGGAAATCTCTGAGACTTGTTATGCTTTGAGAACAGGGATCTATTTGGTCAGAGGCAACCTTACATTCAGAATCACACAATCAAGCCAGAAGTACAACTTATAAATTCTAAACGCATGAGGATCATGTCAACTCGGCAAACCGGCAACCTCTGCATCGATGGCCGCAGCTTCCTCTAAATGACCTGCGTTCCTGAGATAAATCAAATAGTTCTTGAGATTCCGCTGGAGTGAAGCGTTGAACATCAACGGGCGATCAGCCACGAGCTGTCGAAAGAGTAGTACCGCCTCACGACTAGCGGCTAACGCCTCTTCATGACGGCCCAGCTTGGACAGATTGTAGGAGAGAATGTCGAGTGAATCGGCAAGGTCAGACGTGAATACGGCCAGTCGGTCTGCGGCGAGCTTTCGACGAAGCCCAATTGCCTCTTGGATTGGTGCCGATGCTTCCTCGTGACGACCCAAATTAGAAAGAGAGCATGACAAGTTGTAAAGAGACTTGGTAAAGTCAGGCGTGAATGCAGCTGGTCGGTCTGCGGCTAGCTGCCGATCCAGCTGTACTGCCTCCTCGATTGCAGCCAGCGCCTCCTCATGACGACCAAGATGGGACAGACGATTGGAAAGGTTGTTGAGAGACTTGGCAAGGTCAGGTGTGAATGCAGCTGGTCGGTCTGCGGCTAGCTGCCGATCCAGCTGTACTGCCTCCTCGATTGCAGCCAGCGCCTCCTCATGACGACCAAGGTCAGATAGACAAGCGTAAAGGTTGTTGAGAGAACCGGCAAGGACAGGTGTGAATGCAGCTGGTCGGTCTACAGCTAGCTGTCGACGCAGTTGGACTGCCTCCTTGATTGCAGTCAGCGCTTCCTCATGACGACCAAAGTCAGACAGGCTAACGGAAAGGTTGTTCAGAGACTCGGCAAGGTCAGGAGTGAATGCAGCTGGTCGGTCTGCAGCTAGCTGTCGACGCAGCTGTACCGCCTCCTCGATCGTGGCCAGGGCTTCCTCATGACGACCCAAGTTAGACAGACGATTGGAAAGGTTGTTGAGTGACTCGGCAAGGTCAGGTGTGAATGCAGCTGGTTGGTCTGCAACGAGCTGTCTACGAAGCTGTACTGCCTCCTCAATCGCAGCCAGCGCTTGCTCATGACGACCAAAGTCAGCCAGACGATTGGAAAAGTTGATGAGATTCAGGGCAAGGTCAGGTGTAAACGTGGCTGGTTGGTCTGTAGCTTGCTGTCGACGCAGCTCCATCGCCTCTTGAATAGCTGCCAGTGCCTCATCGTGGCGACCTGCCGAGCTCAGGTCAACAGAAAGACTGTTCAGTGCATTCGCCAAGCCAGATGTGAAGTTGTCAGTGTTTTCTGCTGACAGCAGTCGGAAGAGCGGTATTACTTCTTCATCAGCCGCTAGTGCTCCCTCATGGTCGCCTAGGTCAGATAGACAAACTGAAAGCCAGATCAGGGAGTTGGCGAGGTCATAAGTGCGTGCAGTATCTTGGTCGATGGCAAGCTGTCTACATATATCAACTGCCTCCTTGAGCGCCTCGAGCGCTTCTTCGCGTCGACCCTCGTATTGCAGTCGCTGACACAGAGACATTGATGCATGAGCAAAGCGTTGTTTGCTCTCCAGCGTCCAAGCTTGATCATCTTCCAGAAGTCCCTATGTTTCAAAATCCCTCGTTGACTTGTTGAGCCTCGATCGATGGGTCTTACACTCACCTGTAGCTTACTCAAACCAGTATAGCGACCGCATACAGCCACTACTTCCATCCACAAAACCGTTTTCTGATCTAAAAACAGTCGCAGAGCTTGTTTCATCTCTTCGACCCAGTTAGAGTCCTCAGTGTGTTCCCGCCAGAAAAGACACGCGTAGCGCAACGCCTCTGGGATTCCATCGACGTTTATAACCGGTACCCCTGAATTGGTGCTAGTACCTTGTACAAGGTACCCCGTTCCAGGTGTCGATTCATTCAGATCGCGGTTGATCAGCTCAAGGCAGAGCACTGCGAGTTCTTGGTTGTGCCCTTTCTCCACGATCGTGAACTCGGTTGAGTTCGACAGGAAGTCACGCAGCGACTGGTGGAGTACTCGCACCGGTTCACCTCTACGGTCAGACCTGTTCATACCCGTCAGCAGAGGGCTCAGCCGTTGCAGGGTAAAGTCCAAAGCCAATGGATGCTCCCGATATATCTCTTCGAGAGCAGAGATCGTGAGCGGGGTCTTCGTTGCGATAGCGGCGCCCATCACTCGGCGGTAACTAGCGGCGAAGCCGGAGTCCATCCAGTTGAAGCTCTCCAGGATCGTCGCATATAGTCTGTTCATCTCGTCCTCCGCAGAGTTAGCTGAGAGGTAGGTCGCCGATACTATCTGTTCCAGTTCCCGCGTAGGGTCGTTTCGACGAT
>WSLO01000439.1:0-16560 GCA_019677385.1 Ceratobasidium sp. 392
CAAGTCAAGGTCGAACGCATTGGCGTTCGAATGTTGGAATGGAAGACTTGTCCGGCTGATCCAGGAGACGTGAGCACTGGAATGGTGGCCTGGGTGAAACGGATGAACGAACCCGCGGAGTCGATGGAGGCTGAGGGGAGAGGCGGAGGTCGGAGTCCTGGCCGGCCGGAAGAACGTGAGTGGTTTGTGAGTCTTTCTAGTCCTGCTATTGATTGCAAGACATGGCCTAGAAATCCGCCAACGTCAAAGGCGAACTGTGATCACTCCAAGCGTTCTACGCCAAATCGGAAGAGTAACTCACGGCCTAACGAGATCAAATCCGAGAGGAATAGCGGGCTCGAGACGACGGTCTAGTGGGGGAGGAGTCGGAAGAGCCGAGAGCTATCCGGGAGGATCTGGAGGCTGGTCAGGGAACGCAGGGAGACGGGTTGGTCCGGGTGCAGGCGAAGCAGGAGAGAGGAAGGAGGGAGGTGAAGAGATGAGTGGATGCTGAGAGGATTCAGGCGGGGGTGGCGGATCCTTATACATACCTATCTATTGCACTCTACCTGCTCTAGTGGTGAGTATCTCTTTTTTCGCTGTCGAAATGTCCATTTATTGATATCTGTACATATGGTGCACTAGATATGTCGACAGATTGTGGTACTAGCAGCGATTCCCTCCCCCTCCCGCCAGCGCTCGTTGCGTTTCTTGACCGGCTCGATGGCGAATGTGCTTCTTCCGTATCGGACTTTTCCGCTCGGTTTTGGCAGCTTTCTCCTCCCGCTGTCGCCCCCTCGTTCTCCTCCGAGTCACCCACTCTTTTCACGACGCCGGACTTGCGTGACTTTGATGCCTCTTATAACCTATGGACTCTGTTACCTGTTCCTTCTTTGACTCAACTGGCTTCGCTTCGAGAGTCGCGCGAGGCTGCTTGGCTGGGTTTCGATGTCACATCGATTCGAGTCCCGCCGTCTCCGGGGATTGATACAGACCTATTTCTACCTATCTGGATGCTTGATTGCTGGGTTCGTTTTCATACACTTTTAACCTATGCACAGCCTTGGTCGCAATCGAAGGAGTGGCTACAAAGTTTAGTTCGGGATGAAACTTTTGTCACTCGTGCTCAGGAGTGTCTTGTTCGCCTTGCGCATACACCCCTACATGCCCCTATATCGAACATCCCCGGCCTTTTTACATCGGAGTTGACGCCTTTCCTTGGTCGCACTTGGCTATCCGACATTCAGATGAATGCTGGTGCTGACTTTATTAACTTACACCATGCTTGTCCGTCGGATACACGCGTTCTCAATACACACTTTGTTGGTTCTCTTGCGCTTCACCGACTGCGCTCGCTGACTTGGAGTCCTTCTCGCCCCCGAACGATCGATGCGATGGTTTCAAGTGGCCAGCTCACCACCGTTTACGTCCCTGTGCACGAAGGCTCCCATTGGACGCTGCTCCGTGTCAATATCGAGGTGGGGACGTACGAATATGCCGACACAATGGCGCCTCGCGCAGTGCTTGCCCCCAACTCATGCATCGAGGCGCTGAGCTGGTGGCTTTCATCAGTCCTCGGCCGGTCAATGACACTGCAGCCAGTTGCGCGTCGGTTTGCAGTGGACCATCAGCGAGATTCTCATTCGTGTGGTGTTGCCGTGCTTACCAACATTGCCCATTTGGTACTTGGGGGTAAGTTCCGTCCTTGGAGCCAGCACTCAGCGTCTCTTTCGCGGCTGCGTTGGTTTATAGAGCTGCTGAATCAATCAACGGTACAGGTGAGTAGATTTAACACTAACATCGGTATGGCCAACTAACCTACAAATGTAGCCGGTTCAGCCTGCAGACAAGGACTCGGTGTTTGACCTTGATCTGGATGACCTTGTTCACCCCGATTTTGGATGCTCAGACAATACTTCTCAAGGTACCACCCCCGAACCACACACCTCTTCCTCCGACACCATGTCATTACCTTCCTCTCCCCTTGCTGCTGCACTACCAGACTACGAATCCGATGAAAGCGACCATGGGACTTACTCAACTGAGAGCTCGGATCTGGAAATGAAGCCTGCTGATAGCTCCAAACCACACCTACCTGCACCGCCTTCGAGATTGGTCCAAACCCGCCTTCCCTTTCGTCGTATCTCCCCAGCTGCTTATGCCACCCAGGAGCGAGCTCGGTTAGCCAATTTCCGGGAAGAGTGCAGGGCTGAACGAGAACGCGAAGCGCTTGAGGCAAGTCGAGCAAAGCTTGCTCGTACGACATACGAGCGGGATCGCAAGCGGATTCAGCGAACAGCCCGCCGTCTTGCACAAGTGAAGATGGGACTACGAGGAGCAGATGGCAAGCTCAAGGTACGTGCCTGCTCATACATATCATATAACTACAATAACCATATGTCTATATCCCTAGAAATCCTTCCTGGGTCCTTCTTTGAGCCCAAAACCATCTGGAATGTCATCTAGCTCCAGCAGTCCAGCTATCGCCCAGACTTCACGACCCCGTCGCGCCTTCAAAAACCGCACGCATGTGTTGCCCAATCCATCAAAGCCCACAACTGTGCCATCTCGAGTTAACTGGGTGCACCCTCTCTTATGGTCTCAAATCAACAGCACGGCACATGCAGTAGGCACCCCCTATAGCCCAATCGAGATTGTTCGCCGGCTACAACAGCACGATCTAACCACTTTTGCCTCCCTTCGACCACAGCGTATCAGTCAGTGGCGGGACTCAAGCTTTCCAAACGAGTTAAGGTGGAAGGAATCGACCCTACGAGCTGTGGAACGGGGCAATTCAGCACCTACTACGTCCTCAAGCTGTTCTGTGCTTGTGAGTTTTAAGACATTTCTATATATTTCAGATACTGACACAAACTAGTCATCGTATCCAGCCCTAACATCTAATTTTAAGTCCCATTTCACAAATCTTCGTAATGCTGGCGTTCCCCTTCACCTACCGGCCATTCGATCATACATGGCTGCTGTGATACAGCATGAGGCGCCGGAAATATTTAGGCAGAAGAATAAGAAAGGTCGTGCGTATTGCTTATCCAACTCAACTGTCCGCCGCTTTCTTTGTAACCAGCTTGGATGGTCATTTCGCCGAGCAACACGGGCTGCTCAGAAAACACCTTCCAACGCCCCCACTCTACTCCGACAATCTTTTCTCCGCTTAGCTTGCTTGATCCGTGACGAAGACATCCCTGCCTGTTGCATTGTCAACGCCGACCAGACTCAAGTTGTTTACTCAGCTGGCACAGATTCAACCTGGAACGAGCGGGGGCAGCGCCAAGTTGGGGTCCTCGGCGCTGATGAAAAGCGCGCATTCACTCTTGTTGCCGGCATATCAATGTCTGGTTCTGCGATTCCCCCCCAGGTTATCTACGCTGGGAAGACAGCGCGCTGTACTCCCGATCCTTCATCTTCTGGCTTTGCTCGTGCTCAAGAGTCTGGTATCTGTTTTATTCCCTCTGGAACAACCTCGTACTGGTCTTCCTTTGCAACTATGCAGCTCTACGTGACCGACCATCTTGTCCCCTACTTTCTTGATCAGATTCGAATGAACAACCTCCCCACAAACCAGCGCTGCGTTTTCCAAATTGATTGTTGGTCGGTGCATCGATCAGCTCAGTTCCGTAATTGGATGACCGCCAACTATCCATGGATTGTGCTTCAATATGTACCAGGGGGGTGCACTGGCCTCTTCCAGGCGTGCGACGTTGGCATACAGCGACTGCTCAAGCTTGCAATCCAACAAGCTTGTCACGAAGACATCATCCAGGAAACATTGGACTTGCTTGAAGCCGGTGCCGACCCATCAGAGATTGCGAACGATACAACACTGAAAACGCTGCGGAACCGTAGTGTACGCTGGGTACTTGAAGGCTACAACTCAATCAACAACTCTGACCTGGTCAAAAAGGTATGTTTTATGTCGTTTTCAGCCTTCAATCATTTCTCACAAAGTTTGAAATCATTAGGCTTTTGAGCTTTGCTCTGTGCCCAATACAGACTTCAACCTCTCGTATGAGAGCTTGACCAGTCGCGAGGCGCGTGCTGCCATTCTGGAGCTCCGGTCCACTGACCCAACATTTTATGCTGAAATCACATCCGGTGCTCCTGTAACTGTATCGGAGGCGCAGGCACAGATGGAGGATTTAGCTGCTGAAGCGCCCGCTAGTGACGAGGATGACCCTGCAGTACTGACAGTGCCCAACCTCCGGGCGGCTCTGCTGAATGCGAACTCGACATCTGATATTTTGCCTATAGCTACATCCGACGATAGCGACGATGAGGCTGATTCGGATGACGAATATAAAGCTGACTCGGGCAATGAATATGAGGCTGTTTCCCCACTGTTACCACCCGTTACCACCCCAGCTCCCTCTACGCAATCCATGGTAGGGCCAAGGCGATCTGCTCGGTTGTCTGTAAGACACGCGGCATACTAGGTACCGGAACACTTGTGATTTTATAGAACCGTGTACTTTGTAGATACATATCACCCACTTTAATACTACGAATTGTCGATTTTTTGTCCCCTGCGTCGATGGGCCCGGGGACCTGGGACTCGGGAAATACGAGCGTCGCGTCGAGCGTATCCGGGACCCGGGACCGCCGCTATTAGATGACGCTTACAGTACTTCGTTCTTTGAGTTCCGAGTTACTAACCTTCAAGTTCAGGATTGTAACTGCTTCGTCATGCATCACTCATTCATGAGATAGCCGTATGTACAAATCACTGTACAGGTACAGTGACCCAAAAGTTGGGCTGTTATATCAACATGTTTTAATATGGTTTTTTAGCACTGAATGACAGGAAATTGGCATGTAACATACCAATATCATATCAATGTATCATATTGAGTTTTGCTATGTTCTAATGGGCCACTTTTGGGATGTTTCATGATGGCATATTTTAGGGATGTGTTATTACTACTCTATATGGCAATATGGAGCTCCCAGCTTGGGAAGTTGTTCCAGGGTCTCATGTGAAATGGTGGAGCACTCACTTGGAGCTGACTTTGGCTTGGCCTACAACTTTCACCGAGCGCAAGGTAACACATGTCCAGGTAGGTACACACGCAACTGATCCTCTGGGGGTATTTTGCAGCATATAGCAACTTTGGACAAGAAGGGACGGGAACTGAGTGGCTGGATGAGGATATTGATCAAATTGGAAATACCTTAGCTTGATATAGTAACTTTAAGCTCAACCAAATATGGAAACTCAAGAACACATAAATTATGTAAAATCAAATTGTCCTAGTATCCAAATTGGGAAGCTTCTATCTAGGCAAGTCTAATTTTCCATACGTGTTTACTTAAAATAACATAGGCCACTTTTGGATTGCTGGATCTGTGGATTCTATCTTAAGCAGCCATCAGCGTGAATCAGACCAAAATTTTGAATATCTCAAAAAGTAAAAACTGGGCTGAAGTTGTGCAAAATATTAACATTGTGAGAATTTGACCCAATATTTGGGTCGTTGTACCCGTACAGTGAATCATGGTACACGACATCTCACATACTTGTCCCATTCCTTCTGATAATCATCAAAACAAAAAGTGAAAACAGAAATAATCAAATACACTCACTACACGAATTTCCATAATACACATCCCTCAACTCCCCAACGTCACTCCACTCAACAAATCACTGCGTTCCCGGAATTATTCCGCGCCTGCCTGACAAAGAACCGCCAAAACTCGCCGTTGCCAGTTTTCGACCGTCTGTTATATTGAGTTTGGTATCACCTGCACACGGGTAATAGGAAAGGTGGTTAGGAGAGAAAGAGCGACAATGACAAAGTAGAGGATGATGCGCCAGCGCGAACTAAAGCCGGCAAAGAGAGAGCCGAACTCGTGGCCTAAGCTAATCAAATACTGGACACCGCCTGAAAACGCAGGCAAAAATACACGCACCAATTCATGCCATGAGCAGCCCACAACAATCTCGCTCCACTTTTCGAATAGACTAACCAATACCCATGAGCCACCGTTTAGTCGTTTGGAGTGCTCGTTCTGTTCAAAGCGATCTGGTCCCTGCGTATGAGGACCTCGTGAGCTGCGCCTAGCTGTACATCGGAGACCCACTTCGAACCTGGGTGAATCAGGTATGAATTCCGAACGGCTGAGAAGATAAAAATTAATACGTACACTATGTTCTGGCTCGCAAAAATTGGCGCATAATTAACAAGTCCCGCCCACTAGCGATAACTCCGTTTACCAAAACCTCAGACGCTTCTCCACAAATCTACCAGCCCTCGCCTGTAGACGCCAAAACCAACGACTCATCATACTAGCTACTCCAGCCGTTTGTCCA
The DNA here is from genome assembly GCA_019677385.1 of Ceratobasidium sp. 392. Lineage (NCBI taxonomy): Eukaryota > Fungi > Basidiomycota > Agaricomycetes > Cantharellales > Ceratobasidiaceae > Ceratobasidium > Ceratobasidium sp. 392. The sequence continues at coordinate 6,305 of WSLO01000439.1, forward strand.
AGCCGCAGCCTACCGAGATTACCTGGTACCGCTACAATCCGCTACTGAGTACGTCACTATCTATGGGATGGAATTCGGGAAAGTGGTCGTCTGGGGTTTCGTTCGGCTAGACGGAAGGTGGTTTTGACGATTTGTTATAGACCTAGAAAATATCCATTCCGTCAGACAAGGCGACAATCGCTCCAGTTTGCGGGTCCATGTCGACCCAATACTCAGTCGCTCTCCTTCTGTAGAAACCTCAAAAATCGTGTAGAACGAGCTAGAATATCGAGTCAGGCAATCGAGTCAAGTATATGCGCAGCCACCATGCGTATGACTCACCTGTAATCGTAGCGTATAATAGGGGCTTTGCGAGTCCCCTTTGACCCCATCTCTTTCTACTCTCACACTCTTTATTGTAACGATTTTATGTTCGCTTTAATATACATATTTGATTTCTATACCTTCTACTCAACATATGAGCCATATTGGATTCGATGAACGACAGAATATAAAATCATAACATACCTTGAGAACGCGAGACATTCTCGTTATAACCGATGTAATACTAGGTTCCGTTGAGCCTCCACGCTGTGTACTACAACCTTTGCCGTTAACGAAGCCAAGCCAAATCCAGGACGAGGAGGATGCCAAAAACGCGTACGAGCTCATAATGCCAACCTAAGCGACAATACGGAGTAGTTGGAGCGGTAGTTCAGCAGACACTAAATTCAGAGACCGATATCCCCTCTCGTTGTTGTCCAGGGTGTTGGTATCCAATGAACGAGGTGGGCAGAGGAGGGTAGCGGAGGCGAGAGTCGACTAGGTAGCAGATCCTTGGCATCGGCGGCGATGAGGAGTTAGACCTCTATTGATCGTTGAACATCAAGTGGACCAGACTCATAGGACGACACCAAAATGGATGTCCAAGGATATCTAGCCAAGGCGTGTGACGAACGTGCTCGCGCAAAATACTGATTGGGTTCACGTTGTCAGGTCTTGTAAGCTGATCGCATGCAAGGTATTCATAGGGGTTCCAAGTCAGATTCGTTGTCGTAGTCCCATGAGCAACGCAAGAGGTTGTGGAAAGATGCAAGCTTTGGCATCTGTCCAAACCGCCACAAACACACAGGTCACGGCAAGCGCCGGACTGCAAAAATGCCCATCAAACCCAAATTTCCCCACGTCCACCTCGCGCATCCCATAACTGCACGGCAGACATCGACGAGTGGGCGATCTTCAAGAATCAAAAAAGTTCTGTTGACGCGTCGGGTATATTTCTCCTGCCTGAAGCCGATTCTCGCCCATACCTATCTTCATTCTCCCTCAACCGCAGCGGACTAGGAGTCGCTTTATCGACCGACAGAGGTTACTTGCGACGGGAACGGGGGCTTCATATCGTTCTCTAGACAGGAGGCTCGCCTTCTGCTGTCCGAGTCAATGAGCCGAAGGAGGATGGACGAAGACTCGGGTGAAGGGCCAGCGTCCGACGTTGACGCTTACGAAGCAGAACAGGTGAGCCCCAAACATCTCTATACCACATTTGCTCATTCCATCCCAGCCTATCGGCCAAGTGAAATAACATCCATTTACCTCCAAACTCAAACTCCACTTCCTTGCAAAATGGCTTGACTCACTCATCCGACCACCTCGAAACCGCATTCGGACAAAAACGCCGCGCTCAGGATCGCGTTTCAATCTCAGCATGTCGAACTCGCGAACCATAGTAAAGCCTTGAGACAAGACCAGGATGTCAAAATCCGAGTTGTGTGCGGACACGGGCGAGCGGAATGACGAGTAGAGGCGGGAGACAGTCGAACTTGGGTTGCGTGCCGAGGAGACGCAAGATGTAAGTCGGCTCCGAAATCTATTTTTTATTCAGGGGAAACCTACGGACTCCGCTCCCAGAACAGAGACCTCGAAGCGAATATAATGCACCTCCACCGCAATCATGACCTCCTTTGCTCACCTCGAGACCAAACACCACAATCTCCTTGTAGAAAACGAAGGCTCGGCAGATGGACCCGGAACCTGCGAATGATATAATAGCGTCCTAGGCGAAACGGGTGTTCGAGGTCGAGAGGGCATTGGAGGCTGGAGAGGCCGAGGTTAGAGAGGGTGGGGTGCAGGTTGTGAACGCGCTGAGAGATGTGAGTCGTTTGCGGGCGTGCTTGGGCTTATGGTTGACTGAGAAACTTTGATACAGGAGCCCGCTAACGCACGAGACGGCTTTGATTACTTCAAACATCCTATGTCAGACTTCAACGACAACTCACGACCAACGAGACCGAGAAGGGCTTACCCAATGGAATAACCCAATGGCAAACAAGATTGAGCAGCTAAGGTCTGTACGGGAGGAATCGGTGTCTGGCGGTGAAGCGTTGGAGCACGAGTTGACCCAGGCGCGGGAAAAGTGGGGAAAGGTGGAAAGCGAGGTCGTGAATTGTATGGCGGGGCGGATGGACGATACCAAGAGGGTTTGGATGAGCTTGACTAGGTATGCTTATGGCTCGTAACTTTCAACCTGTTACTGAGACAAAGGTGTAGGATCTCAATCACGTACGAAACGAACTTCTGTTTCTGGAGGTGACGTTCCGCCACCTCCAAGAGTGTTTTGCAGTCATGTAGTCTACTCTCTGGAATCTCGAAATCACATTAACAGTTCACAAGCTTCGCTCGAGCTCGAGTCAGATTGGACACAGTGCAATTTGGAGGGCCATGGCAAATTGCCACAGTTTTCCACCCCCCATACCACGACGTTCCCCCTCCCAGGTTCAACGTGCTGCCTCACTCAGTTCCTCGAACAACAAAAACCTGGTGAAAAATAGGCCGTAGATAGCCGATAAAGAACGTGTGTTCGGTACGTACTAGATGCAATACTGCAGCTTCTGACTACCTACACCTGCATCCGATCAAGCTGGGGCACCCGAGATCTTTGCAGCAGGGGTGCATTACCGCCATGGCGCACATCTACTCAGCGGAAATGCGTTAGGATTGCCTATTGGAAGGCAGCGCTAGTCACGTACCTCCCCAACATCCGCACACCACCATCCTGTCCATGCGAGCCGTTCGAACATGTTTTGTGCAGGCGTCCGATTTATCGTAGGTGCAGCCAATCCAGGAACAGTTAAAACGAAGCAGGCGAAGATAGCAAAAGTAGCCTTGATAGTAAACTCGAGCGAGTAGATAGAGAGTACGAAGGGGGTAGATAGTAAGAGAACGATAGGAAACGATGCTGAGCAGATGCCAGAGAGGTAGCCAGATGGCGGTGCCTGCTTGCTGAACGTATGTGTATAAATACCGCCAGGTGCCTTGGTTTACGTAATCCCCGTCTTTTGTTATTCGGGTTGGCTTTGCCGGCTTGGGTATTGACGGTCCGTCATCAGTCGTTCTGGCAAGAACCAGAACATAACTCGCTAGAGGCAGAGCGTCCAGGTAGGTCCCAGCCGCTACGGCTACAATCCATCCGGTTTCGGAACCGGTTTGGATCATGTTTCCTTGATCATCCCCCATTTTCCCGTAGTACAGCTGCGACGCTTGATCACGCAACCATAGCGTGACGTTGCCAAGTACAGTATACAGGCTGATCGTAGATAAGGTATTGATAGGTCGGTCAAGTAGTACCCGTTGTCGTGGTCCTAAGAGCAACACAAGAGGTCGTGGAGAGATTCAGGTTTCGGCATTTGTCCAAACCGCCACAAACACAAGGGCTTGAAAGCGCCAGACTGCAACTGCGCCATGCCCACCGAACTCAAATTTCCCCACGACATCCCATGACGGCACAAACAGACGAGCTTCAAGAATTGAGTCAATTTCTGTTGACGATCTCCCCTGCCTGAAGTCTCTTCTCGCTCATCCTATCCTTGTTCTCTTCCTTCGGTCGCAGCGGATTAGGAGTCGCTCTATCGGCCGGTGGAGGTTACTAATAACAGAGAGGCAGGCCCTATCATGAGCGCTGGATACGAGATACGTGTGCTACTGCTTGAATCTATCACCGTGGGACGGTGGACAAGGACTCCAAGGCGGGGGACAAAGGTCGGACGATCACGTTTGGGGAGCAGGAAAAGGTGAGCCTCGAACATCTCTACATTACATTCGCTAACTATGTTCCAGCTCATCTACCAAGTGAAACGGTGAATGCTTGGGCTCAACCCTAATGTCCACTGTGTCGAAGGACGCCTCAACCCACTCGTATCCGACCGCCTCGCAGTCGTGCTCGATCAGAGCGTCTGCTTCGAGATTGATATCTGTTCTCAAGTTGTCAAAGTGCAGATATGAAGTCAAACCCGGAACGAGTTCAGGGTGTTGGAAGTCGAGCTGTACGTGGATATGGATGAGCTAGAGGTTAGCGATGTCCGAATTTTCGCCGTGCCATCAAGGAGGGTGCGAGTCGGTTTCAAAGTTTCAAACTCCATATATCTTGGCTAATGTTCTCTTATCCAGACTCTTGCCGCTCGCGTAGCAATCCGTCTCCGGAACCAAGATCTCAAACAGCACAATGCGCACCTCCACAATCTGGTCAACTCCTTCAAGGTCGAACGCAATCGCGCCCACAGGGAAACGTAGGACTCGCTAAGCGGATCCAGGGGCTGCGAATAGTGAATTGGTGGCCTGGGTGAAACGGATATAAGACCGCGAGGAGCTGTTAGAGTCTGAACGAGCAGGGGCGTGAGGTGGAGGTCGAAATTCTAGCCGCACGGGACAGTTGTGAGTCGTTTGCAGAATTTTATAGGCGATTTATTGATCGGGAGATTTGGTCCAGAATCCGCCCATGTAAAAGCCGAACTCGGATCATTCCAAGCGTCCCATGCCGAATTAGAAGGAAATGTCACGGTCCAACGAGATCAAGATCGAGAACAAAAGCCAGCGGGATAGGACGATTTAATTTCGGACGAGACAGTAGCACCGAGAGCTATGCGAGAGGAATTTGGAGGCCTCCGAGGAAGTGTAAAAAGGCGAGTTGATCCTGATGAAGGTGAAGTGGGAGAAGAAGAGGGAGGCAAAGATTCGAGCGGGACGCGCAGAGGATACCGAGAGGGTTCAGGCAAGGACGGCGAAGGAGCTTAGGCTGGTACGTCCTCGACTTATGCCGCCCGATTGACTACTTAAATAAGTCTGTAGGAGCTGATACTTGCGGAATCAATTCCGCTTTTTGGAGACAACACCTTATTGGCGTGAAGATCGTCTCGACGTCGTACAATCTGCGCTCCAGAGCTTCAAAACCACGCTGGAATGGTCAATAACGGATCAATCCTCCTTCGAGCTCGAGATAAATCTGACGGGACGTTATTCGAAGCGGCGTAAAACGAATCGCTACGGCCAGGTTCCCATTCCAGTACCACCAAACTCCCTCTCACATCCAACTCTCTATCTCTTCTATTCCACCAACAGACAGCTCGACACTGTTCTACTACTTCTACGTAACTCGAAACGCCCTCTGGAACGAATCTAGTCTGTTGCTCCGGTCCCGAGCTTGGTCAAACTCCGGCTTTTCCCAGACGGCGCTCGCTTGTTTTATGGCGAGGGCGTAATGAGGAAGCCATTCTCCACCATTAAACCTTTCTCTCTTCGCGTGGACTCATGGGCTACGAACCTATTACTTTTCTGTCTCCAAAACTCAGGTGACGGACACCGTGGCTACGTCACCCACGTGCTTAGCCACCTCCACTTCGGATTCGACACCTTCGACGGTAACTGCAGCTTTTCCACAACTCCCCAGCCTCTAGAGCTCAGGCGTTGTAGTACCTTTGCATTCATTTCTCCCTCGCACGGCCAGACCCGTTCGAGTTTTCGTCCGGGATCTGTTACACTGCGCCCGCCCCTGCATTTATTTGACCAGTGGTTTTATTCATGATCAATCTGAGGACGACGGCTGGTGGAGTAATGTCATGCATTTTATTCATTCGTGGTGTAGCCATAGGTACATAATAGATTATTCTGGTTTCTCGTCCTGTTGCACTCGATCAAACAGTCGTTCTCCGCCGAATTGCCATTTGCGCAGCGAGAACCCCCAGCCACAACGCACGCCCACCCTAGAAACAGAAAGTGGAAAAACCAACCTACTCACAACAAACCTTGAGCCATCATCCAACAGACTGGCCAATTCCCCATAAACGAGTTCAGTTCAGCGAACGATGTCAAAGCCGGTCATCCCGACAAGCGACTTGGACAGACGATGTGCACGCTTTGCGACTGACAGGGGGCGTTCGTCAACCCTGGTATCGTTGTCCGCGCGTTCCCAAATCCTGGGGAAAAGATGGCGAAGAAGGCAAGGTCGTTGCCTGCGAAGCCGGAATACGAGGACTGAGAGTCAAGACGCGACACGGGGAGAAACTAGGCGAACCGAGTGGACTGAGCGCATCTATGCGTACTAGAACTCCGGTGGGCTAATCGTGCCAGACGTTGTTGCAGATTGAGCGTCATGAAAGCTCGTATCAGGCTAGTTGCCTGATTTACCGTACTCGGATATCAGCCAAGCAGAAAATGCGATGAGGGTCGAACTCACCCCACTTGGCCACACGAAGAGACGATCCTAAAAACTACATTGTCCCACTATGAGCACGAACGGCTACCAAAAATTGATCAATCACGATATCCAGAGTCCCACATGACGTTGCGTTGAACCTGGACTTGAGCTTGGTCAGACCGTGGGGTAAACAGTATAGTGAGTCGAGCTAGAAAGGATAATGCGGGGCAGGACTGGTCACTCTAGTTAGAATGAGATGCGCGAGTTGGAGATTAGATGTGTACGGAACGCACGGCCTGTGGTCATCTAGCACCTGAGCATGCGACAGAGAGTCCCAGTCGGCGGGGACGGGCACATTAGCCAGAAATCCAAATCTCTTGCTCGAAAGAAAGACGAGCGTACCGACATCCCACGCAGAGCTCCTTCCAAATCCATAATCAACCCCAGCTGGTCGTCGTCCGTCCTGGAGCCGAGCGAGACGAACCCGAGCCGAGAGTCGTGCCATGCCCGAGGTGGCGTCCGAGCGGTGGTCGTCTGGGGTCTCGTCGATGGTTTGTCGGCTGGTGGACGATTCTGATAGGTTCAAGGTGCCGGAGTTGGCGTTTCGACGATCGAGGAGGCGAGCGAGGTTTGCCCACGCGACGAGATGGAAGACAAGAGTTGTTTGGTCAAGATCACGTGACTGAATCTGGTCCATCTAATGCCTGTCGACGTTTTGGGATGGGGGAAAGTTCGACTCTCTCCGCGCACCCTGGCATATCGGACGCGTAAAATATAAGATATACTGGTGGCTGGGAATGGCCACCTAGCGGTAGATTTTTTGGTGCGCATACACGCAGCTGCTTAACCTGTTGAAGGTCCGACGCTCAGTCCATGCCAGCCAGGTAAGGGAGCGAGATGGTATTCACCTCCTTATCCCAAGGAGGTCTTATAGTTGATTTCTTTCACCCGTCAGGGGCTGCTTTTGTGAGTTCATTCACCACACTTACGTGTTGCTTCGCTCACCCGGCAGGCTCGCAACGCCATCGCCAAGCAGAGGGGGCGGACCATATCCCAGTGCATCTAGGAGCGTCGATTCATGGGTCCGCCGAGTTTCGTATGGATAGACCTTTAGCTCGGTGATAGTGACTCTTGTAGTATGAGAAGGTCTGCGACTGTTACTATCAAATACTTCTCCTAGGTGGCCATTCGCGGTTGTCGTCACGAAATGCCGATGCAGCAATGAATCTGTATAACGTGAATAACTGGATTTCGTGAAACCAATCAGCATCTCGACCGGCGATTGACATTAAATAAGAACTACAGAGATGAAGACATTTGCCTGGCTTTGAAAACAGGAAACATCAACGCAAACACAAGGAGGATACACGTCGTATCTTCAAACAGCATCTTACGTTCCAGAGCCTTATAATCAAGCCATACTAATCATACGACGGACGATAGCACCCTTTCCAGTCTTTTCCGAACTTCGCCTTGCTGATATCAAGCTTCCAGGAGCCTTCCTTCGATATCAAGCACGTATTCCCGTAGCGCAGCAGGGTGTTTCGCAACTCGCGAGGGACCCAGAGGAGCAGCTTGAGGTCATGACTCACCACCCAGCCGTCATTGCTCAGCGTCCAAGCGTTAGGATCTAGGACAAATGATGTATCAGCGTGTTATTGACAGCGTGAAGATAGTTTTGTTGGATTTGGGTTTGGGTGAGCGTTTGCGTACCTGATAATGGAAGGATGGGGAATTCCTCGGCTGTCTTGGGTTCATAGACTTGAATATTGAGACTGGGGCTACTGCGTAGAAGACTCGAGCTATCGGGCCCCTGTGTATCCCGACGATTTGAGTCCTGATGACTCTGAGAGGGATTGCCTAGTCGCTGCAACGCCGTCGCATCCCAGATGCGAATGGTCCCGTCCTTAGAGCCAGAGACAATGCACTTGCCGTCAGGCGAGTATGCAACCGAGTATACCCAGTTTGTGTGACCTTCTAGTGGCTGACCCACCATTTTCCCAGTGCGTACATCCCAGATTCGGATGGTGTTGTCCCAAGAGCCAGAGACAATATACTGGCCGTCGGGTGAGTATGCTACTGAGTATACCCAGTGTGTGTGACCTTTCAGCGGCTGCCCAAGCATATCTCCGGTTTGTGCATCCCAGATGCGGACAGTGCAGTCATTAGAGCCGGAGATGATATGCTTGCCATCAGGTGAGTACGAAACTGAGCGAACAGAGTATGTGTGACCTATCATTGGCCGACCAAGTATCTGCCCGGTTTCGGCATCCCAGATGCGGATGGTTTTGTCATAAGAGCCAGAGACGATGCGCATGCCATCGGGTGAATAAGCAACCGAGTATACGCTATCAGTATGACCCTCCAACCGCTGTCCCAGCATCTGACCAGCGTGTGCATCCCAGATGCAGATAGTGTTGTCCAATGAGCCTGAGGCAATGCGTGCACCGTCAGGTGAGTATGCAACAGAAAAAACATAGCTGGTATGGCCTTCTAGCGGCTCTTCCACTGTTTTCCCAGAGTCTGCATCCCAGATGCGAATGGTTTTGTCTCCAGAGCCAGACACAACGTGTTTGCCATCAGGTGAGTAAGCAACCGAGTATACAGCGCCTTCATGACCTTCAAGCGGCTGTCCCACCATTTGACCTGTATGCGCATCCCAGATGCATAAAGTCTTGTCCTCGGAGCCAGAGACAATGTGCATGCTGTCAGGTGAGTATGCAACACACCGTAAACCACCTGTGTGGCCGTCTATTTCTGGCTGCTGTATCTGTCCAGCATGCGCATCCCTCCCATTATGTACCCTATGAGCGCCATCAGACGAGTGAATCATGTGATGACTTTGTTTGACGCGTCAACTTCTGCTCACATTTTTGCCTCTTGCATTTCCATGGCGCTCCCGATTGCCGTTGCAAAACCTGTCATACGCTTGGAGTAGTGCTTAGACATCGCCCTGCCTTGCGGCCATAGTGCTAGTACCGAGGTATAGATATGGGGTGTGTGTCGGTCGATAGGATCTGATGCGCATGCGGTTGCGAATCGCCCAGCATCGATGACAAGTTCTAGAATCTCGCTCGAACATTCGATGTTCTAGGAGCATGTCAACTGCCTGTCATCTCATTGCTACTTGATTACTCACCGACAGCCACCTAAGTAACTCAGAGAGCATGCTAGCGCCGGTCCGAATGACTGGCTTCAGGTTCATGATCTCCATCCATAGCAGAAGTCGTCCCAACAAGAACTGAAACAGCCCATTCATGAGGTCAGGTGATGACTCCGCGAGTTGTGTGTGTGCTGCCCAGTACTGGCAAGCATAAAATAGCTGCCCCGGAATGCAGGTCTTGATCCTATCTTGAATACCAGGCACCGCCTCATCAGGTACGAAAGACGATTCGAGGCCACAGATGTTGAACGCCGGGTTCACGCTTTTGATATGCCCGAAGCAAACTTGGGCCAGCCAGGCGTGATGCTGCTTCGCGTCGCAGTGAAACATACCCGAGCGCTCGTTGTCGAACAGGTAGTCGGGGAAAGACTTGTGCAGCGTCGTCACCAGCTCGGTCTCGCTCGACACTTGTAACACGGATAACAGTGGTCGCAGCGCGGCACGTACGGAGTCTGCATGCTCCATCCCCAATAAACCTGCTATCCCTTCGACCGACAGCGGCTCTTGCGCGCAGATCACTGTTCGGAGTACCCGGATCATATCATCTCGTTCCGAGATCTCCAGACTCTCGTCAAGGAGCTCCGTCGCAAGTATAGTTTCGTACAGTTTGTCGATTGCCTTGTGCATCTAGTTCGGTGGGTTGGACGT
>WSLO01000440.1:0-16546 GCA_019677385.1 Ceratobasidium sp. 392
TGTGGTTGCTGCCCAAATTGAAAAAATCAACCTTAGACTAGACTTTTTTTTCCACTACCCCTTGTATCCAACTCTGACCATCTTGTAGTAACTGTGTAGTAACTTGGTTATCTGACAGGGATCACAACAAAGCATTAAGGTGAGCAACAAAAGATATCTGTGCTCTTGTATACATAAAGGCACTTCATGTAGTGCATATAATAGCAGATACAGTCTTCAAACATCTCAACATGATTTTCACAAGTGTAGCCCTGTTGGACAAAGATATCTCCCTGCTTTTGTATTCTACACCTATGAGCTCTTACTTCACTACCTCAGAGCGTCTTCTCAGTGACCTTGCAAGGTTTGGATGGTTGAAATCCAGCAAGCAGCCGGACTTGGAGCAAGCAAGTATCCCATTTCATGGGCTTAGATAATCAGGATGGCTACCTCATTACTGCAAAAATGCAGGCCGCAACATTTAAGTATTTACCAAATGAAGTATACCAAAGGTGTACTTGTGCTGGCAACAAGTGTGAGAACAAGTCACGTGTGCGACTTCAAATTGATCATTATCTCCTCATCATGCCACACACTGGCGTATCTGAATTCTCCGAGGCTCTTTGTAGCCAAATAGTTACTCTATGGGGTGAAGGCTACTCACTACAGCAAGTAGCAGATAAATTGGGTGTTTCCAAGACTGGTGCTGCAGGGACTGTTGCCTGGTACAAAAAGTATGGAACTTTTAGTTCCCTGCCTTGGTCTGGCAGACCACTTGCTATTTCTGCTTGGGCTGAGCGCTGAGTCCTTTGCAAAATTTGTGCTCATTGGTTTAATTCATATAGAACCATATCTGAGATAGTTGGGAATGTAACTCAGTACCAAGTCCAAGACGTTGCCCATGGATACAACTACCACCGCCGTTCTGCCTGCCAAAATCCCTACATGCCACCTCGTACTGCTGTCAAATGACTTACTTGGGCTCTTGACAATGAAGACAGAGACTGGGATGATGAAATATGGTCAGATGAGAGCACACTTGAGACTGGTGCGCGCCCAGGGCATATAAGGGTTATGAAGAATATCTCCCCACAGCAATTGTTCCCACCTTTTGCAGCGGCCGGAAGACACTCATGGTGTCTGGGTCTATCGCAAATTGTCAAAAGGGGTCGCTTATTTGCATCACACCTGCCGGTACAAAATCCAAAAGCTCAAAGAAAAAGGGGGCCGGTGGCATGACCAGTGAAGGCTATGTTGCTCAGGTCCTTAATGGACCATTACTTGATTTCTACCAATCTTTAGGGGCTGAGCAAGGCTGGCAGATGCTGTTAGTGGTGGATCACTTGGGACTGCATTGGCGGAACTCAACACAGGAGGCACAGAAAGCACTTGGCATTCAGACGCTCCCTCACCCACCATCTTCTCCCAATCTAAACCCTATTGAGCCATTATGGCTTTTACTCAAGAACTGTGTTGCTGACATCCCAGGCTCGGGTAATAGTCTCAACAAGCTTTGGGCAGCTGCACAACAAGCATGGGACTCAATTACCAATGAGGAGGTTCTGCAGCATACATCCCAGATGGATGCCCGGGTCAAGGCGGTCAAGAATGCTAAAGGGTATCAAACAGGCTTTTAACAATTTTATTGCATGTGCTCTATCCCTATGTACAGTTTTGTGCCAATGGTACAACTTGTTTTTGTAATCACAGCAAAAGGAGAGAGGGGAGCATGCGTAATCACATGCCTTGTTCTCACACTTGTTGTCAGCACGAGTACAGAATAGTAGGGCAGCATCAGCCAAAACTGATTTTTGCTATGGGTGACTCCATAGACCTATGTAGACCAAATAATTGTCCATAGTTGCCATAGACAAATTTACAACCTCCCCCTTTTATGAGGTCTATGTAGGATCATACTGTGTCTATGGGTTTCTATGAAGATATGTACAGCCACATCTACCCACAAGGAGTTCCCACCCATTAAGATACCTTAAATGTGCATACATGGTACAATTTATAAACTAGCCATTAGTTATGTGTCCCTTGTGTGCCAATGCCATTAAATGCTAGAAATTGCCCCCAGGGGTGAGATGCAGGCCTACTCTTGATGGGCACATCAGGGCAACTTGTGAACTTGGTGCTGCCAGTCAGGGAGTGCTAAGCATGTAATATCATATGGTGGACCCTGAATTTCAAATTGGTCAAAATCTATCAGCAGGTGCGCATACATTCCGGGAGTCCAATGGTCCAATCAGAATCCAATTTGGGTAAGAATTGGAAGAGAAAATGGCAAAATAATTTTCTGAATGCAACGCTTTCAAGAATAACATAGTGATTTTATGTAATTTGTTTCTTTCTGGAGTATTTGAAATGCATTACTCCATATAGGAATGCTATGGAGTCTATGGGGTCTATCTGGTCTATGGAGTTTACAGTGTCTATGGAGTCTACAGTGTCTATGGAGTCTACAGTGTCTATGGCGTCTATGGAGACCAGGTAGGCACATTATGAGATTATGTGGACTCCTTGTGTCTACAATGCCTCTTACATGGTCCATCTGCCAATGTTTTTTTTTTGCTGATGCAAGGAATCATTCAGAACACTCTATCTCTATCAGCTGTTCTTTGAGCCTTTCTGGAACCAATTGGGCCAACAATATCAGGGGAATCCATAGGCCCCAGAGAGGCTATTGGAGGCCAAGAGCAGTGTGAGCTGCTTCCCACTCCATGGAGACTCCAGGAGCCTTGGGGAGCTGAAACAGAGCTAGAAGCCCTGGGGTACAAACATACCCACCTATATGCCTGTACATACATTTTTTCCCAAAAGACTTGCGTCTGGGAACATATTTTGCACTTTCCTCAGCCATCTTTGATGTAGATTGAATTCTAATTTCAGTTTCAGATGTTTGAGAGTGTTTGCCATCTTTTCTATTTTTAGCAGATTTTGCAAATTTCCTTATATGGTAGGTGATTTGACCAAAAAAGTCGTGTTTGGGAAAGTAATTTGCTGTTTTCTCAATCAGTTCTCATTCGTTTGAGCTCCTAACCAAACATTTGAGCTCCTAGAAGCCTTGCGCACCCACCGACAAAATCTCATGAATTTCAAATTTGTGCATATAGTCATGCCTTTACCTGTTAGGAGCCATAAGTGATCAGAGTCACCTAACTTAGGGGCATGAGTTCCCCTTGGTGTGTGTATCACCCCCGTGTGTTAGAATATCTGTAGAGCCAAATCATCCCCTGGGGGTATTTTATGGCATTTAGTGGGGGTTTCAAGGTGGGAAAAATAAAATACTGGTGGGTTCAAAAGTTAACATTTGGATAGAGTATAAGTACATCTTATCAGTTTGTACCCCAGGGCTTCTAGCTCTGTTTCCGCTCCCCGAGGCTCCCAGAGTGTCCATGGAGTGGGAAGCAGCTCTCACTGCTCTCGACCTCCAATAGTGTCTGTAGGGCCTATGGATTCCCCTGATGAAAGCAGTTTGAGTGAATTTTGTTCTGAAGGACTCCTCCTCCTGATTTGATGGAGATTTTAGGAGGTATTGCCCAGCAATCAATGGCACAGAGTACTTCCCTAGAGTGCAGCACACAAGATGCAACCTGATCACATCCGATTTCCAATTCCGGCGACATTTGGCCGGGACATCAAATGCTTACGTTTCCCAATAGGGTGCTGACACCCACTGTCAATTACTGTCAGTCATACCTGTTTAGAAGTGTGTATAAGTTAAAAGTAAGCAATCGGAGACCTTGCGTCACGCGGCCAAAACCTTAATTGTGATGCTCCACTGTAATCACCAATTACAACTGAGTATTACAAATTCAGGTGCAGGTCGCGTGACGCAAGGTCTCTCTATTTCCGGTTTCTTACGGAGCCCTCCGTACTTCAATCACCCTCATTATATTCCATGATATCGGCTCGTTGTCGATTTAATCGCGGTCACTCGATCGTTCGGCTCTGTTCAATCCCATCCCCATGTAGTTTGTTTATCCACATATTCGTCTGTTTCTACTCAAAAGTTTCACTTAGCTTTCAGGTCCCGCCTGAAGTCTGGTTTCACTCTCACCGGAACGCCCTTCCCACCTGAGGATTCGTCGAACGTCAGTTTTCCTCACAGCTCTCCCCCAGAACGATTTGGCCAACCTCTGCACGGGTCCCATCCCCATTTGATTGCGGCCGGCGAACTGACCCCGGGCATACAAGCGGCCGAGTATCATGATCGACGAAGGAGATTGATGGATTCTCTTCCTGCTGGAAGCGTTGTTGTGAGCAGGGCGGCGATGCTCAAGTACATGTCCGGTCGCGAGTATTTCCCATCGTCATGCCCGTCCACATCACCTTGACTCACTCGTATTCCTCCACTCTTAGAAATATTGTATGTACGTCTCCCCAGTCAATCTCTCGATCGCGCAATACTAATAAAACATTATTACAGCTACAAATTCCGCCAAGCCTCCAATTTCTGGTACTTGACCGGAATTGAAGAACAAAATTCGGCTGTCATTCTATACAAAACGTCGGACCCTAAAGGTTACCGAATGCATTTGTTCATGAGAGAGCGGGATCCACACGATGAGCTGTGGAATGGCCCACGGTGAGTGCTTCTGTCCTTGTTTCCTTCCGCCACCCAACTGTAGCGGTCCGAACATCCTCCTAGAACCGGTGTGCACCAGTCTCGAGACATTTTCGGTGCAGACGAAGTATCCGATATCAACGAATTTCCGCGTGTACTCAAGTCGGCGATCAAGAAAGCATCACATGTATACGCGGACCTCAGACCCTATGGTGATTACCCTTCAAAACACACACCTCGGAGACCTAGCAAAACTCTTTTGGCTTATCTCGCTCGCGCAGTGTCTAGCCCCGAGGACGAGGCCGCGGAGGATATTTTGAAGAGAGCTCATCCTCAGAGTTTACTAGACCGGTTAACGCCATTGCGGAGAATCAAGAGCTTGGCGGAGAGGAAATTGATGCGACAGGCTGGCGACATCAGCGGAGCCGCTCATGCGAAGGTGCGAATCTTTTGCATCGATGACTGCATTTCTGACATATTCATGTATTTTTGGCAGACCATGCGTTTTGCCAAGTCGGCCAACTCCGAAGCTCAACTCGCCGCTCATTTCGAATACTTATGCGCTCTCAAGGGTGCTCAACGCCCGGCATATGTACCCGTTGTTGCTAGTGGGTACGGCACAAGTCATCCATTTGAGCTAGATTCGCGCGCTGACGTCTTGATCAGATCAAACGCCTTGATAATCCACTATACCAACAACGATTGTCTTCTCAAGGAGGGAGAACTGGTTCTAATGGATGCGGGATGCGAGTTCAAGTGAGTTGACCGGAACTACTGCATGAACGATAGTTGACTTGTCGCAAACTTAGTGGTTATGCGTCAGACATCACCCGCACTTTTCCTGTCCGGCCGTCTGGCAGCTTCAGCGCGCCACAAAAGGAGCTCTATGCGGCGGTTTTGAGTGTCCAGAAGGAATTAACTGCACTCTGCACCGAAAGCGCTCGCGAATCGCTAAACTCGCTGCACGCAAAGAGTGTAGACGGTCTTGGAAAAGCACTTACTCGAATCGGGTTCGATCTCGGGCCGGGTAATAGACGACTAGATCGGCTATACCCTCATTTCCTGAGCCATCCAATCGGTATCGGTGAGTCTCAGGTCGGCAGGTGGTTGTCCTGCTAACTTGACTCCGTAGATTTGCATGAAACGAACGGCCAGCGACATCACTAGTTAGCATGCTCATATCTCGTTCTGTTTTACCCTCCTTGACGCTCTACTAGTCTCCAGGAGGGACAGGTTGTTACAATCGAGCCCGGCGTGTATGTCCCGCCCGACCCCGCATTTCCGAAATGGTTTCACAATATCGGGATCCGTATCGAGGTCGGTCAATTTCATTTCGGATTGCACACAGGTTATTCATTGTAGCTCGTAGGACGAGGTCTTGGTGGAACGGGATTTAGCTCGCGTTTTGACTGTCAATGCGCCAAAGGAAATTGCAGACATCGAGGCAGTGTGCCAAGGGTTGATAGATGTAGGACCTTACTAGACCTCGAGTAAGAATGTGTGTAATGGGAGACCCATAGGACGAAACGTGTGACCAAATCAGGGATCCAGGGCTGATCCGAAGAGCATCCGGACGGGTTCCCACCCCCTCTGCCCAGTGAGCTCTCTTGCCGCACGACACGACCACACTCATCGACACCAATCTGTAAGTCGCGTATCTATCACGTCCGTCGGCTCCACTGGCGCCCGCAGCGTGTGCCTGCTGCGTGCACAGCCTCGGTCTGCATAAAACCTCGCCTGCCTTTAGATTTGCCGCCCCACCACTTACGCCTCTCCTCCACAGCGTTTTATTTTTTGTTTTATTCTTTGACACGACAAAATGGAAGAGGAAGTCGCTGCTCTCGTGAGTTCCTTCATCGACGCGTCATGTAGGGCCAATCGAGCTTACATCGGCCGTTAATCGCGTAGGTCATTGATAACGGCTCCGGCATGTGCAAGGCTGGATGTGAGTACTCATCTATGCACTTGGCGACGCGTAGCTGACGTGATTTCTCGCGCTTTAGTTGCAGGTATGATTTTAGACCCAATCGAAACCCATCAATACTTAGAGACCTCCAGGCGATGATGCTCCTCGCGCTGTTTTCCCGTAAGCCATCTGTTCTTTGGTGTGACAATAGCTCACGCTAATTCCGCGCGTAGGTCAATCGTCGGTCGCCCTCGTCACCAGGGTGTCATGGTTGGAATGGGTCAAAAAGACTCTTACGTCGGGTACGACTCTCCGCAGTAATGACGTTATCGGAAACTAATTAGGATAATAGTGATGAGGCCCAATCCAAGCGTGGTATTCTAACGCTCAAGTACCCGATCGAGCATGGTATTGTTACCAACTGGGACGACATGGAGAAGATCTGGCATCACACGTTCTACAACGAGCTCCGTGTCGCTCCTGAGGAGCACCCTGTTCTACTCACCGAGGCCCCCCTCAACCCCAAGGCCAACCGCGAAAAGATGACCCAGATCATGTTCGAGACCTTCAACGCTCCCGCCTTCTACGTCGCAATCCAGGCCGTCCTGTCCCTCTACGCCTCTGGTCGTACCACCGGTATCGTCCTGGACTCTGGTGATGGTGTCACCCACACCGTCCCGATTTACGAAGGTTTCGCGCTGCCTCACGCCATCCTCCGTCTTGATCTTGCCGGTCGCGATCTTACCGACTACCTCATCAAGATCCTGATGGAACGCGGCTACCCCTTCACCACCTCGGCTGAGCGTGAAATCGTTCGTGACATCAAGGAGAAGCTCTGCTACGTCGCTCTCGACTTTGAGCAGGAGATGCAGACTGCTGCTCGCAGCTCCGCCCTCGAGAAGAGCTACGAGCTTCCTGATGGCCAGGTCATCACCATCGGCAACGAGCGTTTCCGTGCCCCCGAAGCCCTCTTCCAGCCCTCGTTCCTCGGCCAGGAATCTGCCGGTATTCATGAAACGACTTACAACTCGATCTTCAAGTGCGACTTGGATATCCGTCGCGACTTGTACGGCAACGTTGTTCTGTCTGGTGGAACGACCATGTACCCGGGTATTGCGGACCGTATGCAGAAGGAGCTCACGTCGCTCTCGCCGTCGAGCATGAAGGTCAAGATTGTTGCTCCTCCAGAGCGCAAGTACTCTGTCTGGATCGGTGGTTCTATTCTTGGTGCGTTTTACGGCCGACTGTTCTTTCGGTCTATACTAATATTTCGAAATAGCCTCCCTCTCCACCTTCCAGAACTTGTGGTGCTCGAAGCAGGAGTACGACGAGTCCGGCCCTGGCATCGTCCACCGCAGTAAGTGTAGACGTGATAAACCAGAATTGTTCACATCATTGACGCCCCATTCCAGAGTGCTTCTAAGCTTGTCGTGTGAGAGGCCACAATCCCGGCGGCTGTACATGATTGAGTTTGATGTTTATAGTTACGATGTTGACGGAAGAAATGATATTGACGTTTGGATGGACACTTAACTCCTGCGCTGGAGCACGTGACGACTTGCTTTCATTATTTCCACGTGATTGGCCTGAAACATAAAATGTGGTGGCAACCTCCACTGTGTTTTATCCTTCAGCCACCATAACATCGACGATGCCTGCGACTAAGACTAACATTTGGGCCCTCGTGCACAATTCTAAAGCCAAGAATTTGGCCACCAGCAACAAGCTCAAAAAAGCCGTCGACAAGGCCGCCCCATCAGTCTCCACCGGGGTTATTTATCCAGGCCGTACCGAGCCCGGACACGGTGCGTCTGCTGAATTGAATGATTGCAGTCCAGAGCCTAACCGTGCCTCGCCTCCAATACACAAGATATCTATTACCCGCTCAGTGAGGCTGAAAGGCAACTCTTCCGAACCAGTGCCGGCAAGGTTCGTTCGTGTTCATGGCTCAAACGATACCTAGCTTACGGGTGTATGGGATACCCAGAAACTCACGCCACATCAGTGGGCCGTGTACGATCATACGTTAAGCATACCTCTGGGACGTGTATCGACGTACAAGGTAGCATGCTCGATGTTTCATACTCCGCCGGATACTGAGTACAGATTCTACTCGAACAGATAGTTTGCGATGCTCTTGGTCAAGGCAGCCCTCGATCTGGTACTATTCTTTGCTTCCTTGCGTTCATTTCTTTGGCCCACTAATGCCTTAAATCAGTTGGCACGGCATTGAGAAATAACCCATTTGCTCCTTACGTACCCTGTCACCGTGTTATTGCATCGAACCTATACCTTGGCGGTTTTTGTGGTGAATGGGGGCCGGACTCTAAAACCAGGACGCAGTTCGGACGAAAAGTTAGTATGCGATTTTGCCTAGAAGGTCGTACCCTGAGTTTAACTTTGCCCACGAAAACCAGATGAAAATTCTCGCCGATGAAGGAGTTGAATTCGACTCGAGCGGTATGCTCAAGTCGTCTGACGCACTGGCGACCTGAATAATGTTTGTTGGTGTTTGCTGAATGACTGTTCGTAATAGCAAACATGTCCACACAAAGCTGAGTCAAGCGAGATGTGCCTCTTGTGTGCTGTCTGTTCTCCATCTCGCCACGCTCGTCATCGTTACTACGTTGTTTCTCGTACCGATTACCTCCAAATAAAATATCACCAGGTCTACTCACTGGTCTCTTTGAGCTCTCGCTCCCATCATGACTGTGCTAGCTAAGATCGTTGGGGAGCTGGCCTGCCAGCAAAATTCGTATCTGAACAACTTACAGACAGCGGTTGTATCTTGTATCGAGGTCGTAGCGACTAAAGCCGAGACAAAACGAACAAAGAAGAACAAAGAACAGGGACAACAAGGCCAATCGGCTGAGCCCGATCTGATAGCTGGGGAGACCAAGTTATGGGAGATAGAGTGCGAAGACTCTATTCTGTTTCCAGAAGGTATCTGTTTCCGTTTGACCTCTGACACTTCAAGTCTAGCACTGATAACTGTGTTGAATCAGGGGGAGGACAGCCAACCGACCATGGCACGCTAACAACTCTGAATGAGCTGAATGACCCGATCCCAGTCACAACCGTACGGCGTGACGGGCTGCGAGCCGTTATCTTCTCTCCCCGCCCTCTCGCACCCGGCACATTCATCATTCAGCATGTCGACTCTCGCAGGCGGATGGACCATATGCAACAGCATACAGGGCAACATCTGCTCTCCGCAGTCATGGACACATATCCGGGTTTGGAGACCCTCGGATGGGGAATGGGTGCCAGCATCTTTGTTGGAAACAGCTCAGACTCGGGAGCGGTGGTCAACATGAACTACGTAGAACTAGGAAGAAGGCCTACTGACGCCGAAATTGCGGAGATTCAAGATAAATGCAACGAGATCGTACGGGAAAACCGGCCCATTACTATATCCACGCCATTAGATGCCAAGCACGACTCACTGCCTTCAGATTACGACAAAGATCAGGGTGTAGTCCGTGTGGTTACTATTGACGGGATAGACGCCAACCCGTGAGTACCACCTTCTTTGTTCACTGAGTCTGTGCGATCTCACGGAGGGCCGTTGCAGCTGCTGTGGTACACATCTTTCCCAAACGTCGCATATCGGGCCGATCATATTGCACCACACGCAGCCAATTCGGGGCACCAACACTCGCTTGTTCTTCACGTGTGGAGAGCGAGCAATTTCTTTAGCTTCATCTTCAATCCGTGCCTCCCGAAGTGTCGCGAGTACTCTATCCTCGGGTACCAGCCCCACTGAGCTCAGCGCACGAGCTACTCAAGTCACAAATGCCTTGCGAGATGCTCTTCGTGCCAAACGAAAACTTGAAACAGAGATTGCACAGTATGTGGCAGCCAACGTGCTGCGACAAAAGTCTACTTGGGTGCATCGGGCAGATGCTGGGTTGGACTTCTTGATGGATGTGGTTGCCGCAATTCCGCCAGCCGAGCTACCTACTGTTCTCGTACTAGCGGCAGGAGCTGGATCTGACGGTGGGTCGGTGCTTATCGTTGGTACGGATGCTGGGAGCGTTCAGGATGTTGCAGCCAAAGCGACGGCATCCATTAGAAATCTCAAGGGAGGAGGAAAGGGTATCCGGTGGCAAGGAAAGGTACAGGTCTGGGAGAAAGGTAATTTAGATGCATTAGAGAACATAGCAAAGAACCGGGGATAGCATACAATTCATGGTACAAGACATATGCATGTATCTATAACTAAAGCACGAATTCGCAAACCCGTCTAAGCTGATTATGTAAGCGGTAAAAGTTCCCAGCTAATTTACGTCTCGCATCTATGTTCTTCTAAAACTCTAGTTTGACAAACGATATTTAAGACCCATTGTATGCGCGGCAAAGGCCCATTTGTCGGCTGCCTCGACAATCCTGCAGAGCCTAATTAGCGAAACGGACTGCCCGTACTACAAACAGATGCTTGCCTCTTTTCTGTGCTCTTTCCAGCTCCGTGTCCGCTCTTTTGGTCTATACGTATTAGTAACGGGTGTGGGTTATCTGGTTTTCTATACTGCAACTCAGCGATCTGCTTAAACGAATGAAGCGGAACCACTCGGTCGTCGTCTGTAAGTAAACCGTATATTAGGTTCGACGAAGATAAAAGCAAAGAATGAGCTGCTTACGGTCGGCTGTCAAGAGCAGGGTAGGTGGTAGAACTTTGTCTCCTTTATCGACGTTGTGCAATGGCGATATAAGGTACATAAAATCAAAGTCCTCAGGATTTGACGGGTCACCATAATCTGAACTAAATCAAAGCGTCTTCGGTCGTTTCTGATAGATCGATACGAGTAACTCACGTCCAGGCCTTGCCGATAGTAAATTGAGGGAACTACACAATGTTCTCAATTAGCGGGTCCGATTATTTTATCCAATGCGCGCTCACTCTTAAGTAGTCAAATACTCCAACTTCAGCTATGGCTGCTCCAAACGTCCCTTCTGGAGCTCGGTTGACGCAGGCAACGACCAGCAGGCCTACGGATCATAAGACTACATACTCTGAAAGTATCACGGTACTCACCTCCGTTTGAACCCCCATTGATTACCACCTTACCGGGTGCAGCATACTTGTTGTCCACAAGGTATTCCCTAAATTTCAAGCTCAATATACCGGTTACAACAAGGACAATCACGACGTACGTTGCAGCAATGAAATCGTCGAACACATTTGGTTTCCGCTCCCTCGTACCCGCCAGATGCCACGTCTCGCCGTATTCTGCTCCACCCCGGATGTTAGGCACCGCCAGCACTCCTCCGTAGGCTTTCAAGAATGTCAGCATCGACGCGCTGAAAAACGGACTAATTGAGATGCTGAAACCACCATAACCTGAAATATTCAAGCATCAGATTACGTCACAGGTTGAGCAACAAAAAGACGTACCGTACTGAAGCGCTGGCGCGGTCCCATCCCGCTTTGCATCCTTATGGCTAACAATAAACATTGGCACAATAGTTCCATCCTTGCTTTTATATTTGACCTGCTCTGCTCTAAACTCGTCCAAGCTTAAGCCGTCTAGCTTTGTCGCTCTCCACATGCTCCACTCCCCATCTTGCGAACTTCCGTCGTCTTGAAGAGCCAGCTTTGGTTCGGCAGATTGCAAAACTACTTGTTCTAGGCGAGGCATAGGTGTCGTCATCCCATCAGTATGGGTGACCGAGACGAATCCCGTCTCCTCGGGATAGCCGTTTTTCTTTGCAAAGTCATATAGATATACCACGCCGGGGTTTGTAAATCCAGAGGCAGTTACAAACAGCTGGTGAAAGTCGCGTCGACCAGAAATAGTGAGAACGCCGATGTGATCCTCTGCTAGGCGCTTGACTTGCTTGCCATGTTTGTCGTACAAGTAGAGTTCATCCTTCACGTCGCGAGAATAGACTATAGTCCAAGTATCTTCGTTAATCGCTTTAATTTGCTGAATAGGTGCCTCTGGGTCTTCATCGATGAACGGTTTGAAACACAAGCTAGCTACGCGGTCAGCGTCGGAGATGTCAATAGTCACGACTCGGTGGTTTGGCGCATCCTTATTGGTTTTGATGTACATCCTTGGTCCGTCATTGGCGATGCTGAAACAACCACCGGGTAAGTGCGGGCCAAACCAGTGTCAGGAAACGCTTACATGCTATATTCGGCATCCCATTCGTTTATCAACTTGATCCATTTCATATTTGGCCCAATGGGATTATTCTCATCCTCGAGATCAGTAATCCACAATAGATTTTGCTGTTATGGTCAAGTCTCAGACAAACATCAAACAGATGAAAAAGTTATGAAACACAACGTACTCGTGCAGTGTCTCGGCTAACATACAGGGCGAGATATCGGCCGTCGGGCGAAGTGATAGATGTACTCCACATATAGTTTGGCTCATTGTCGTCCTTCATCACCAGTATATCATCCTCTGCACGTGGTCCTCGTAAGCGAGATGAACGCGTGCAAGATGTACACGTACCTTGTAGTGTCCCAAGTCTATGATAATATAGCTTGGCGAACTTATCCTCATCTGTCTCAGTGCCAGCAGCGTCGACTGCTTCGGCGTGAGAGGCCCGCGCAGGGTAGCGCTAGAAGCGGGACTTAGTAAAAGTCAAAATGCAAGCACGCAATACGCACCTGATAGAAAAAGCCCTTGCTATCGGGAGTCCACACGATGCCTGAGAATTTTACGAACCTGATCTCATCGTCGAGGCGACCGGCGCCACCTTCTCGTGTCTCCTCCACATGCTCAGGGCTGGGGAACGGAACTGAGGTCTCACGGACGTAAATGGTGCTGAAGTCTGACCCGGAGAGGCTGATGCCGTAAGCAAAGTATTGGCCACATTTCGAAAAAGCCGAAGATGCAAAGGCAGCGGTTCCATCCTTTGATAAGAGGTTGGGCTACACGGATCAATAACCATTTAACGTGGTCATATACCGAGATAAGAATGGTGTTACATACGTCAAAGAAAACCTCGCCGCCAGGTTGCCCGTTGTCATGTGTAAAGTCCGGGAGCTCATGGGAGGTAGACCGGTAGAGAACGTATTGAGCTTGAAGACCAGAGTTGAAGTTCCAATAGTAACGACCGTCTCGAGTTTTTGTGGGGGCCGAAAACTAAAGCCAGCGCAAGTCAGATAAACGTGATGACTATAATGCTGCAGCCATACCTTAGTGTAATTAGAGCTTTTCCGTATAGAGTCCTCTAGATGTTTGCGCTCCACAATCGTTCCGATGTAATCCGTGGTCAGCTTGCTTTGAGCTTGGCGAAAAGAAGTGTGAGCCAATTAGACTGTGTTGTGTATGGAGCATGATGATGCTCTCACCTTGAACGAAATCGTCCACCTCCTGGTCCTTGCCCTCAAGCTGCCGGTAAGGATCTGGAACTTGCACCGTGCCGTCTTTCTTGCTTTGGTAAATGTCGATATGGTCAACACGTCTCACAGCAGGATAAGTTAACCTCGGGGGCTGAACAAATCTCTGGGTAGAGAACGTAGAACAAAGGGGCGATATCGTACGCATTTGGCAAATACGGGTGAAAACTAGAAGAGTGGTGTTCAGCCTCAAATTGTGCATAGTAATGTATACTTTGTTCCCACTGCAAGCCTGTCGATCGGGCGTGGTACAATATTCACATACACAGCCAGGTAAAACTGGTGGGGGTGGTTGGCAAAGCAAGTCCCTATCACGGACCCGGTTGATCGGCGCCCTGTGTTTTACCGGCATCTACCACAGCATGGCCACGGAGTTCTCCCTCTCGCTTGAAGATCAGAAGCTGGATAGTGTGTAGTTTGCAACGCATCTCCCCTCTAGCTGTGCGCTCACGACCACCCTCTCTCCTTGCCAGTACTCCCCCAGTTCAATGCAGTTCTCGCTGCGGCAAGGAAGCTAATTGAAGACGTCCCATCCTGGCGCCCAGGCAGAGCATATGGCGATGTCAAGACCAGTTCCAAGCAAGCCAATGGCTCAGGCCCATCTTGGTTTGCTCGCATCAGGTATGCTCATCTACGTTTTTACTCGCCTACTAAGTCGCATCCCCAGTCTTCACCCCCCAACACATGGTACATTCGACGATTTTTGGAATTGCCTAGGTCCGTTTCGTCTAGCCTGGCGCGCCATCCCATCTAACTCATGTATCAGGCGTCAATCACTCCGCTCACGAACAGGAGTATATTCCCGAAATGCAGTCTGCTACTCTACTCGGATCGTTTGGCGCCTTTGAAGGTATATTGCCGCCTCGGCGCTGAGTTTTGGCTGACAAGCCTTGTTTGCACATGCAACCTAAACTATGCACCAGCCTGGTCTCTTGGCTACAAATTTACGCCTCCGATATCGAACAGGACATTCACTATCCTGATTGCGTCCGTGTTAGAGGACGTAGTTCCCCGTCAAGGATACGTAATCAGTTTGCCCTTGAACGTATGCAGTTTATTTTCCGCCCTGATACACGTCAGCCTCACGTACATACGCAGGTTTTTGCAGACGGAGAATTGAGGGCTAAAGAGCCTCAGGGCGTTCGCGGGCGGTATGTTAGCGTTGAACGTGTTAAAGAAGTCGATGGTCAGGTCGAATGGGCGTATGTATATTTCACACTCCTCCTCGTTTGCGCTGACATCCGCCCGCTAGAATGGCTACAATGTCTAACCCGGGCGGAAGGATTCCTATTTTCCTGAGTGATAGTCAGATGCCAAGTAAAATTTCGCAGGTCGAGCTCGTCTCAGCCTGTAGTGAAAAGGACCTAACTGATCTTGCGTGTTGCAGGATGTTCCTCATGTCCTAGCATGGCTGAAGAGCAAGCGTGGCGGCCACGAGTGACTCGCGCGGTGTGTCTCACTTCAGGTCTTTATCTCGACTTAACTGCATATCTCCTCGATTTCGTTTGTCCTGCGGCTCAATTTGAGGGTCGAACACATTGTAACCCCTGAGATGACCTGTCCACCTTGTTTAGCATCCCGCATTTCAGAAAGATTAGCTGAGATTAGGTCTCCCGATCCACCATAAAGAAAATCAGGTTGTACCCGTATAGTAAGTAAAAAGGGTCATGCGAGCTTTAACGCTATTTTAGTGTGTCGGTTTTGGATGGTTGAGCGACACGCCGGCAATCCCTCAGCATGTCATGGGATACGCCTTGATCCAGGGAGAGTAATCATTTAGCTGGTATTGATAAATGTCTAGGACTTGACCTCACGATCACGTCCGCGCATACAGCGAACACCAAAAGGCTCCGGTGTTCCAGTCCAAGTACAGGCCATACTCTAAACGTCTGGCCAATATAGGAGCTATCTTGATCTCCGTTCAGTGCCGTTCTTAGTATTGCCCGGCGTCGCGTACTTGGACTGCCAAAGCGGAAGCACAGGATTTTGCTTTTTTAGGCTTATCGATGTAGTGTCCGATCCAGTCTGTTGTTTACTTGAGTCGATCCAAAAGCGTCGGTGTTCGGGCACCAGGTCAATTGCTGAGACATCCCAGCCTAGTGGCGCGACGCGGAGTCTAGCTCCCGCGCGCATAGGTGGGCACAGCTCCGCTTAGCCTTGAGTGCTACGCCCAGCTCGGATGTCGAGATACCGTTCTACGGAAAAATTCTATACGCTCCACAATCCAATCGTTGGATATCATAACCTCCGGTCGGAATGCTCCGGCCTTCGTGTTATGTCAGTGCAATGGCGACCGCGAGTACTGCGTCGGGCACCAAGCTGAAGCCGAGCTATAACAAACTTTGATCGGATGGCGACACACCGCATCATCTGTGTGATCGAAGGTGCTGCAGATAATTGATCAGCATCCTCAGAACGTGCTCCGTAAGCCTTGGTTTGACTTTACCCCGAGTTTCGAATTTAGCCGACCCCAAGAATGACAAAAAGTATTTCAAGTTGAACCTGCATTCATGCGCGCAGCATCATCTGAATCGAAAGGCTTCGGAACGCTTGTCAACCCGAACACGGCTACCAGGTTTCCTTGCTGAAATTCGATGTGAACGGCCGTATCTAAACGGTATCGTCCAAACAACCATCAACTCTAGTGCGGGTGGTACCGTACCACCCCTAGAAGTCGGCCACATTTTGGTCGGTCAGCCATAACGGCGCACAAACACGTTGTGACAACCTG
>WSLO01000442.1:0-16503 GCA_019677385.1 Ceratobasidium sp. 392
ACAAGATAGACAGTCCAGTAGATCACGCCACTGAGCCAAGTTACATACCTCAGCCAATCTGTCATCGCGATGTGTGCCCAACCACGGCTTATACATATGGGACCTCCGAGCCAAAGTATCATCAAGTCCGACGCAAACAAATTGCAAAACAAGAGCCAATAACCGCTGGCTTCAAAGACGTCGCCGAGTTCAAGCTAGCAAAGTGGCTGCAAGACAACCAGGTTTCTCAGAACGCCCGGGCTGATTTTTTCGACCTCGAAGCGGTATGGATCAGTTCTATTTGGCGATTGATGCGACCTAATTAGCCTCATTAGACGCAGCAAATGAATCTCTCGTATACGAGCAACCACTTGCTCAACACAAAAGTCAACAACTTACTGAAAGGATCCAAGTGGAAGCTGTGGTCGAAGGTCATTGTGGGTGATTGGCTGGACACTTTGGGGAAGAAGCATATGAGCGAAATCGTGACCATGCTAGGGCGAGATGCTGTTGGTGCCGTGGCCCAGCTAGTCAACGAACCTACCTTGAGCGAAGGGATGGTATTTGCACCCAAGCGAGCGTTCGTGGACGCAGGCAGAAGGTGCCAAATTTACAATGAAATGTGGACGGGGGAAGCGTGGGAAAAAGTCCAGGTAAGCGACGGCTCTTGCTTGTGGCTGTGAGTCGTACCTGATCTTTGTGCCGTCGAGCAGAGCGAGCTTCCAGAAGGTGCGACGGTTATACCTGTCATTATCTCGTCCGACAAGACTCACTTGACGTCACAGCAAGGCTGCAAAGAAGCATGGCCAGTCTATTTATCAATCGGGAATATCCCCAAGTCCAAGCGTGCCCAAGTCAACTCTGGTGCCACAGTCTTACTCGGCCAGCTCCCGGTGACCAATCTAGAGGTCTTTGAGGAAAGCAGACGTGGGGAGGAGGAAAGTTCTTCTTAGTCTCATGTTTTTTCTTTCTTTCTCTTGGCTAATGTAACTACTATTTAGAAAAAAAGATTATTTCATGAGTGTGTAACAGAATTGCTTCGGCCGCTCGTTGAAGCTGGAAAAAATGGAGTATACCTTCCTTGCGCTGATGGACGTGTGCGCTGGTGTTTTCCAATCCTCATGGCATATGTTGCCGACAACCCAGAGCAGTGCATGATTGCTTGCTGTAAGCAAAATCGCTGCCATATCTGTACCATCCACCCCAACTACCGAGGCGACCCTCTTGACGCGAACCGCACCAACCCGTCCGGCAAATGCATCCACAAACGCGACCCTCAAGAAACTATTAATTTACTTCTGTATTATGAATCCGGCAGGCAAGGAGCGGTCAATTTTAAGGATCAAGGGCTGAAACCGTTTGGATTACCGTTCTGGGCGAACCTCCCTCACTGTGATATATATTCTTGCCTTGCTCCTGACTTGCTACATCAGCTACACAAAGGCATATTCGAGCATCTGCTTGATTGGTGCCTTGACTTGATCAACAACGATGCTGAAATCGACCACCAAATGGCTGCTCTCTCGTCGCGTCCGGATCTTCGCCACTTTGCTAAGGGCTTCACGGACCTCAAGCAAACAACTGGAACCAAGCACCGACACATTCAAAAAGTTATTCTCGGGGTCTCGGCTGGCCTAGTGACCAACGATGTGCATAACGCGATGCGTGCGACACTAGATTTCATCTACTACGCTCAGCTTCGCACACATACGACCAATACCCTTGTTCTTCTCGCCGACGCCCTTGCTACTTGGCACAGTTATAAACATGTTTTTGTTCGACTCAAAGTTCGAGACATGTCTTCGTACTTCAGGATCAATAAGTTACACTGCATGGATCACTACCCAGAATTAATCATAAAGCTTGGTGTGCCCAACGGATTCAATACCGAACTGCCCAAACGATTACATATTGTAACCGCCAAGGTTCCCTACAAGTCGACGAACCACAAGAACTTCCTCAACCAGATGTGCACGTACCTCACTTGGTGTGAGTCCTTGACGCAGTTTGACCGCTTTCTCAAATGGGCCACTACACCCGAGCGTATGGCGTTTGACATATCCCCCGTGGCAAGCGCTCCCGTTGTCGCATTCACTACAGTTGGAGTTCCGCCTGCAATTCTGGACGTTCCAAGGTCAGCAGCACTGCGCTCAGAGGTGTAATATAGATACTTACATCAGAGCTTGTTAAGTACTTTGAGGGGTACTGTCCAAGCCCAGTGGTCGCTTCCGCGCATGTTTTACAACATGACACAGCTTTCTCTACACTATATGTACAACGCGACAGACTTCATGCCCGAGCTAAACAACTACCTTCGCATCCGCAACCCACCCCCAAAAGCCTTCCCGACCTCCAAGACTAATATTCTGGTCTACAATCAGGCCATACTCCAGCTCTCCAACCCTTTTGAAGACGGCGTAGAAGATGCTGTCCACACATATCCAGCAGGTATTATAGGCGAGCTTGAGGAGACGACTGTCGAGGGGCGATTTTATACGGTTCTTGTGCGGGATGACTGGGTGAGCGACGAGGAACCAAAACTGCTTGGCATAAACGGTACGTTTTAAGCTATTAGACCAGTCTTCAGCCTCGATTCTGATTGTACCGTAGGATTCCGGATCGCTCAAGTACAAGTAATCTTCATATTGCCCGAGCCTTTTGGCGTGCCCGAGGCGCTCGCTTATGTAGAGCTCTTCACTGTACCACATTGCGAGGGGCCGATTACAAACATCGGAATGCATAGAGTGCGTCAAATAACGCATCTTGGTGCTCGGAAAGCGCAGGTTGTACCGCTTTCACAGTAATATCGCTCCGTGCATCTCATCCCGATGTTCGGAGGGTCAACAAGCGGCTGGAGTTGGACAAACGCGAATGCGCTAGAGGTCTGCGACGTTTTTGATGTTAACAGATACTTAGATGTACACTCGTTTATGCTCTTATATTCGTAACCTCAAGGAATAGCATACATTTAACGTATTTTTATCCTGCGTTTCCCACCTTCGTCGTAATACTGG
The DNA here is from genome assembly GCA_019677385.1 of Ceratobasidium sp. 392. Lineage (NCBI taxonomy): Eukaryota > Fungi > Basidiomycota > Agaricomycetes > Cantharellales > Ceratobasidiaceae > Ceratobasidium > Ceratobasidium sp. 392. Next base: position 2,994 of record WSLO01000442.1, read on the forward strand.
CCTGATCTAACTCCTAAATCAAACAAGTACAGTCTCCGGATCACCAGCTCGCGCTGGGCCAGCGATCTCGCGTGGGCAAGCCGTTTTGGGGCATTCCGCGTGGCCTTTTGCTCAATTGCTCAAATTTTTCCACCTTGTCTCAATAGTTGACCTACACAGCACTTCACTGTGGTTTTGACAGGGGCTGGCCCGTGGGGCTAGCGACAGGCTGACGCATGGCTGGCGCTTGGCTGGCGCTTGGCTGGAGGCTGGATGGAGGTCGGGGCTGGCGCTGGCTAGCAGTGGGTTGTCTTCGGTAGCCAGGCCCAGCCAGGCCCAGCCAGCGCCAGCCAGGCGTCATCCCACGTCATCCCGATTCTTCGATTTATGTATATAGAAATCAATCAAATTGACAAATATCACTAATACATCCTAATCAGTCTACATTAAACCTTATGGGCGACTTTGTACCCAATACGGTACGCATTCCACCTTGTAGAGTGACGCAACGCAATGCGACGGTATTTGCTGCTATTGTCGCGTCGATCCCGTTCCCACCTCCAATGAATCCCGACGCTCGTCTCAGCCCCTCCCATTCCCGACCTCAACCACCCCGCTCGCATTCAACCTACCATGCAGTCAGATCGCTCCCCGCCTAAAAAGAAACAGAAATACGTACCGGATCGCCCGCAGGCGTTGTCAACGCCAGTGATGACCCTCCGCGCTAACCACTCGCGCTCGCAGAGTTTGCCACGAGTCAAAAACGCGGCAAGTCCGGTTTCCGCAACCGGTGAGTGACAATGTATGTGCGTAAACTGACAGTAACTCATGTTTTTTCAGTGCGTCGAGCGACTTCTGTGCATCCAACCCCGCCCCAAACCACACGCAAGTCGAGCAACAGCGTCACGGCATCCCAACTTGCCCCGATCCCAGCACCTGTTTTTTGTTCAGGTTAGTACGTTGAACAAATAAGTTGTTGTTACTAACAATTTCTTAGACACCAAGCCGCGCAATCCTTTGAAGGATGTCGAGGATCCAAAGCCGAGCAGCTCGGACGAAACAAGCAGCAATAGTAAGTATCATATATTGCATTAGGTATCTGTACTTACCTGTTTTGTAGGTGACAACAAATCTTCCTCCAAATCTCATGCCTCCGACTCAAAGTCGGACTCCGAGCTCAAGAGCACGGCCCAGCCTGCCGAAGCGCCTACGCCTATTGAGCTCAACATGAGCTCAAGTCCCGCTCGCGAGCAAACTCGTAAGTCGCTTGCATTGTGTTTTTTTATTCGCTGACATACCTTTATAGGTCCTAAACAAGACATCAAAACCTCAGCCGAGCTCGACAATGAGATAGCCAACCTTCGAGCCCAGATTGTGGCCCGGGAGCGCGCACGGGCGCGTTTGGCCGAATCGTCGAGCGAGTGCACACCAACACCGTTCCCCAAACCCTCGCGTGCGACGCCCGTCCCAGCTCCCAATCTCTCGCGCGCCACACCCGCCCCAAAGTCATCCAATCGTCGTTCTTGTTTGAAGGCGCCTGTAAAAGCAGCGGTTCAGGTCAAGGAGAGTGTGGTGGTGGTGGAGGAGGAGGAGGAGGAAGGACTTAACGGGGATAGGGAGGAGGTTGACGGAGGGACGGAGGCCGAGGAGAAGGAAAAGGTGGCAAAGCTGACTCAACAGGTCCTTGATTGTGCAACTGGGGTGAGTTATTATCGCATGCATACAGCATTTACTCACCCTTTGTTTGTAGCGACACGTTCTAGATGTGATGAAGACGCTTACTGGCGCTGCACACACAAAAGATGCTAAGCCGCCACTTTTTGACGCTGAGAAGTGGCCGGTCTACCGCTCTGATGATCTGATTCGCCCCCAGTGGGACCTACCATTCGAGGAGAATATGAAGGCTTGGGGCACAGATTATGACAATGCAGTTATGGATCACTCACGGATCAAGGGCGCGCATGCCGACCATATTAGAGGTTTGACGTCTGAGCAGTTTTGCAAAATCTTGCAGTGCAGGACTTTTGCAACAATGGTACGGTTGTGGAAGCAGGCAAAGGAGGGGAAGTTGGATGAGTGGAGTAATGCAAGGAAAATTGCAGGGCATGTTGCAAACTGGAAGAAAGGGGTGAGTAATATGCTTTGTTGGAAGCATATGACTTACCGGTTAATAGAAGGCCAAAATCCGTAAAGCCGGGCTTGAAGCCTCTGGCCTGGACCGTGATATATTTGGGAAAAAAAAGGAAAACATACCGATGGAGGCAGCCTGCTAAAATGCAAGGGAAAATAGGTTCAAGCAACAAATGTGTTGAACCGAGCCTCCGGGGTTTTGTTGTTGGGCTGTCTCCGCAAACGCTTGCGGAGCATCCCAGGCAAATAGATGATGTTGCAGACAAGGGCGGGGGTAATGCCGTGATCAAAAAGGTGCATCCCGTCAATTGGACAGCTCTTGATGGAGTAAAAGCCGGGGATGCGATCAAGCTCATGGAAGCTTGTCCTGTGTTCATCGAAGAACTTGCGCCGTTCAGGAACCGGAGTTTGTAGCCATGCATGCTTGAGCTGTAGGTGATCCCATGAGTTCCGCATTTCATAGTCTGTAATTTCTATCAACCAACTGACTCATAGATACACATAAGAACTCACGTTCGCGCCGGTATCCCTGCTCAAATGCCAATAAACATGCCCGCATTTTACAATACAGGCAATGGTTGTGTTCGGATGTAAGACCCGCATGTCCGGTACACTTGACACGCGCTTGCCAGTCAAGAAACAGCGCCGAAAGGGTCGCATATACCCTTCAAACCTCGCTCTGTCCAGTCTGCCTGTTGAAGACGCGCATGTTAACACCTAAAGCTGTGTCAGTAGGAAACTAGGAGAAGATAGATTATAGAACTTACCTCGCGCGAGCTTAATTAGATTGTCGACCAACGGCTTGAGGATTTGGTCGAGCGCATAACCGGTCGATTCTTTTGGCCCGGGAATAACAATCGGGAGGAGCATATTCTCAATGAGCGTTTGCACGTAAAATGGAAGATTGTTAACGACGATGTATACGCCATTAACACTATAATTCCCTGTGACTGAATATTTGCCACGGAATGCTCAAAATCTGTAGGTTAAAGTTATTAGCAAACATCTGATTAGGTGAAAGCGACTCACCCATCCATATTCATCTCCAGATTGAGCCCGATAGGCAAACTTGCCAGCGACAGAATCTCCTCACTGGTCGCTTCATCTCCATAAGTCCCTGTCTCGTCATCATAGGCGCGCTGAATTCCTGCTGGCTGCACACGCCATAGCCATGCCTCGGAAATATCCCCAAACGTTTGGTCCAGGGCCACATTGTCCATCCAATCCTGCCGTCGCAGCGGCGGTACACCCTGCTCGTTCGCCTCATCTCCCTCGCGCTGCCAGTGTTGCATCATCTCGAGGATTCCGGGACGACAGAGGAGGCACTCAAGTGCTGGGATGATGGGGATATAGGGAAAAGATTTATTCGGGGTACGCTTTCGAGTTCCATCTGCTAGAGTCGCCTCTGTGAATATAATTCCCTCGCACTGGTCTTCACCAAAGTGCTGCCGGCACTGAGAATTTTGGGTGTTGTTCATTTGTTGCATTGTGTATCGCATTCTACACATAGGACATAGTACATAGATGATAATTATATCGGAAAAATCAATCAAAAGGCGTTGTTCAAGGGCTCGGAAAGTTGTTGGCATTTTAGCCACGTTTTTGACTAGTTGTTTGGGGAGGTTGGCATAAGTCGCAGTCGCCAGAAGCCCAAGTTTGTGCGATTCAAGCATAGCTTGAATCGCATTGTGTGTAGCGCCATAAAACGCGGCCTGGATCCAGGTGCGTAGATAGACATTTCGGAGCACGGGGTGCTCTTCAAACGCGAGAACGCCGGCGTCATCCGGACCAGGATCATCAGGATCGTCCCCAAACTCTGGGGGAACAAACATCTCTGGAACGCGTGGGCCAGGCCTGGGTTCCTCATCTGGGTTTGGCTCTCCCTCTCCGCCGTGGTCATCCTCGTCACCCTCGGAACCTGCATCAGCGCCAATATTGTCATCATCTCCGTCGGCTGGTGGTTCGGCGGCGCCTGGGTGTAATGGGGGCGGCTGTGCGATCTCATCCTCCTCAAGTAGTCGCACGTAGAACGCAGCGTCTTCTTTGGGGTCAATCGGATGAAATTCGGGCCGGTCGTCATCCTCGCGACTGGAGTGAGAGCGTGAGCGGGCGGGTGACTGAGGCTGAAGGGGGGATCGACTGCGTGAACGAGACCAAGATCTAGACAGCGAGCGCATAGAACGAGACCTAGTCGACCGAGACCAGGAGCTAGTAGACCGAGAACGAGAATGAGCACCAGTTGAACGAGACCGAGACTGAGACCTAGAATGCATAAATTGAGACTGCGAGCGAGACCGAGATCTAGAGCTAGGCACGCGAGGCATTGGAACGAGAGGGGGTGAGGGAGCGAGAAGACAAGGGTTGGGGGGAACGTCCAAATCCATCTGATTGTTGAGCTCGATGTCCATATTGTGGTCTAATTTGTTCTCGTCCGGTTGTAGAGCGGGGGGTGTCAGAGGAGTTGGGTCCCGACCTCACAATCTTGAGGGTCCAGCGCAAGCGTTTGCTCGAGTGTGGCCGTATCTTTGGCGGTGTTTCTTGATCGTCGCGAGCTTGTGGGGGACGGTTATGAGCTCATAGCAGCGGTCACAGTCGCATGGTTCCTCATCGAGCCCGAGGTATGAATTTATGCTCTGGCCGGTCTTTGGGGAGGTCAAACAAGGCGAAATTAATTAATTAATAAGTTAACTCACTCACCTCTTGCGCCCTCCTGTGCGCTTCAATGACGCAATCCGGGTCCATTTCGGCTGTTGTTGTGGTGTGCAGTGCGCGACGCGGCGGCAAGGGAGTCGTGGTTGACTCTAAGTCTCGCGACTTAGGGTTGACAGATCAACATCGTTTGTTTGTACCACACCCTGACGATCGTATTACTTAATTTGGCCAGCCAGAGCCAGCCAGGCCCAGCCAAGCGCGGCCAGGTGTCAGCCTTAAGCGCTTGACCCAACCACCATCCAACCACCATCCAACCTCCAGCCAAGCGCCAGTCAAGCCTCAGCCAAGCGCCAGCCCGTCGCCAGCCCCGCGGGCCAGCCCTTGTCGAAACCACAGTGAAGTGCTGTGCTATTTTTGCCTGATGTACCGAGTGAGTTTATGATATGATTTTGTCTATTCGGAATCGATGCTAATTGTTAAGTCTAGTGGCACATTTCCCTCTCTGGCTTTCTCTCTCAAATGATCGCCTGAGCCAGAACCTGAACCGGAGCCTGAACTTGAACCGACGCCTATCGCATCTCCTCCTACTCCAGCTCCTATCATCGTACCTCCTCTAGCGGATGCGATTGAACCGAGCGCGCCGTCACCAGCGGTCAAGACCAAAGAAGACGATGCCCTCATGGATTCCGACGCCGAAGGCGAGGAAGTCGCGGATAGGAGCGAGCCTGAAGAAGAAGGAGACGTTTGTGTATGTTTATACTCTCGTTCCAATTGCAGCACCATCCCCAACGCTAAAAGCGACCGCTATGTTTAGGCCGGACAGGATATGTCGCGAGGCCCACCTCCCCCTCCCATCGCTGCGGCAATAATCCCGCCGATTGTCCCAATCTCGGTGGCAGATACACCAGCGGATTCGACATCCACACCGGACGAAGATGTCGAGATGGAACCAGCTACGCCAGCCGACCCACTTCCGTTTGCTCCTCCCGCTCAACAACAACAGCCTCCTTCGAGTCCTCCCGCGAAAGCGAGCTCGCCAGCACCAGCACCGACACCATCTCCCCAACGTCCGCGCGCTCTTTCATTCAAGTTCGATCCGAATAAACCTACAAATGCTCCAAGACCGCTTTCCCCGCCCGAACGCGATACGAGGGTCCCGAGTGTGGATACAATTCAGTCCTTGTTGTTCCCTACTAGTCCTACCGTCGCAACCGCTCCTAGCACTGCTCCTGCTACGACAGCAGAACCTGTAGCAGAGCCAGCCCTGCCTCAGACGCCGCACACACCACATACGCCTCACACCCGTATTCCACCCACATCCGTATCTTCACCAACAACACCCAAGCCGCTTACAACGCCTTACACGGCGTCTCTTCCACCCCTTCCACCCCTTCCAGCCAATTTATCCCGGAAAGTCGCTGGTGTCAAGTTAAGGAGACGAGGCGCAGCTGGTGCGGCCGCAGGCGGAGTCAACTGGGGCGGGTCGGGTGTATGGGGAATTGGTGGTGGCGGAAGTGGAGGTGCGGGTGGGGGCATGGGCGTTATGGGACCTGGAGGTGGAGGTGCGCAGGGGTGGTGGGCTAGTATCGCCGGTTCGTCTTTTCTTCTACGTGTTTTATGCAGCTTTTTTATGGGGGATGCGAGTGTAGGCGGACAAGCTCCTGCGCCTGGGACGAACGCTGCGCCGAGTAGCACCGGCATGGAGCTTTTACGGTGGCAGGCCGTGTTGCAGATTAACCCTGCGCATGCGTTTGCGAGACGCCCGACGAAGTGTGTGACTACGCATGAGTGGAGGGTACGCTCACACCCCCTCTTTTTTCCCCTCTCTTCCTCCTCTCCTCTCCTCTCCTCTCCTCTCTTAGATAACTGAACTTAATAATGACTGTGGTAATATAGGTATTACGACACGAACTCGAATATGCACGCGCGATGCAGCGTATCGAACAGGTTAAACTCGACGGGGCGTGGTCGTTTAGACAGCCGAAGAAACAACGCGGGCCTGTGATGTCCAAGACACATTGGGATTATTTGATGGACGAGATGGTTCGTCTCTCCTTTCCCCCATCCGCTCCCTTCTCCCCATCCTCTCCTTTCTATCTGATTCCCCCTTCTTCCGCCTCTTCTTTTTTGCTTAACTTTTAACTTCATCTTTGTGATAACTACAGAAATGGCTCCAACTGGACTTCCGAGAAGAACGTCGCTGGAAAACCGTCCTCGCATTCGAAGTCGCTCACGCGGTCCGAGAATGGCAAGCTGCGCCCGCTAGATCGGAGGAGAGGAAGGCGATGTGTGTGGGATGAGGCTGTCGAGCGAGAATCCGGCTCAGGGGATTCCTGCAAACTGCCGGAATTTTTCCCACGGTTTCCCGCAGTGCCGGCGCCGGTGCAGGTGCCAGCACGCCATTCGTACATAGGGTTCCTGGCCGGATACCGCAGGGAACCAGCAAATAAGCACCGAGATACCTGCACTTGCCCGCAGAATTCCGGCATATCCCTGGCCAGAATGCCGGCGTTCTAGGTCTTTTGAACAAATAGATTGAGTCTGTAGAGTAGAATTACAATATTGGATTGTTATACCGCCCTACATGTTGCCTCATGTACTCAACAACAGTGAATGTTGCGGTTAAACAAGGTTGGATACGAGCAGATATAATATTATTATGGACAACACGTAACAATGATTAAGTACAAAGACGGGAGAAAATCAACCAAAAAAATCTCAGAATGTCTGATGCTTTACCAGTGGTACGAGTAAAGATACAGTTAGGTAACGGGAGCGGATGGATGTTGGATACTAGGATAATACAATCATGGAAGAATACAGAAGCGTGGAGTATATGCAAAGCGAACGAAGCGAAGGGGCAACAACTCGCGACGAAAGGTGGCGATATGGGCACAGCAAACTGCTCGTGACGAACTGGTCGTCGGTTAGTGGCGTCGACCAAACGCCAATCGAATCTCGCCTAGGAGGGCAAGCCCAACACAGCAACGATTCACGGAAACCAAGAACAAAACAGCAAACGGACGGCAAAACAGGACGCTGGCGCAAGCACCTCTCACCGGATGCGTACCCAATACCACAACCCACCGGCTCCTATATCCATCCATTCAATGCAGGACAAATTGAGGTGATTGGGACGATCCGACTTGTAGTAACTGTGGGCCAGGGACAAGTAAAAGTGTTGATGCTCGGCGGCTCGGCCGCCAACAATGAAGATCTCTCAGACACAATAAGTTTGGACTGCGTCTACTGCTCCATTGCTTGTATATATCGAACATGACTTGTTGCTGCGTGAGTAAACGAGTGTCAGTCGAACCGATCTGGAACCGGATAGTTCAGGCGGTAAACGCCGGGCTGAGGCACTGGACAACACGCGACGCAAGGTTTGAGACTCCAGCCAAAGGTTGGGCAAAGCGCGGGTACGCGCACATGGACGTGGGTAGATTGAGGTGAAACCCACCTCAGTTCAGCAGAGCCATCTTGGAGTCTTTTTTAAGGGACACGGGAAGGACGTCCTTGAGGCGAGCAAAGCCTTCGCGGCGGTCGTCGGGGCGACGCTGTTCCGACTCGATGTGCTGACGGAGGATCTCCTTGCGGCGGCGGATCTTCTCACGGCGGCGGGACAACACTGAACCATAGTTAGCAAATAAAGTAATATAGAGGTTCAATAATAACATACACGTCCGTGGGCATGTTGAGTCTGAGCTCGCTCTCGCCGCGCTCCCGTAATAGTCCTTGTTGGCCATGGGCATCAACCTGTTGCCGCGGCACTTGCCGGTAGAGCGCCCGGCTACGCCACGTGTGTACATTCCTCGGCTCAATTGGTGGACCAAACCTAAACCGTACCCAGAACTGTACGAGTCGGTCGAGCTCAACAAAATAATACCGCTACGGCTGCCTGCGCCCCGGACACGTAGCCCAAGGCCAGGTTCCAGTCACAGTTATAGCCCGAGCGTCCTCTGGGGTAGCGCACGTGGTCGTCCAACCAAAGACCTCAGGCATGGTGTCGCTAGAGATCTCTGAGCTGGAGAGCGATATGAGCGGCGGCGTCATCGGCAACGCGGGCACAAACGAAGCACGCCGTGAGGGGATGCTGCCTGAGGTGTCCATTGCGGGGTGTGACGTGGGCAAAGCGGAGACAAGCGTGGTGAAGCCATACGGGGGTAGGTTGTCAGCGGCGTCTTGCCAAACAAACGGGATCCGGCGGGAGCAAGCTCAGCGGGAGCTGGAGGAACCGCTCCCGGTCTGCGAGAGGTAGGGATGGGGGCAACGGGGTCGCGGGGCAAGTCGAAGGCGAGTTATTTGGCCTAACCGTGAAGAAAAAACAAGAGGGCGAGGGGAGTGGCGAGTGATTTGGAAACACGCAGCATGAAAACGAGCGGTTGAAGGCGGACGCGCCTACGAGAGCAAATAGATTGAGAGTGATAACTATTAGGAGCGGAACAGAGATCTAGTTAGCAGGCTGTGCAACAACAAAACACGATTAGATAGTAAAATGGCAAGCGAACAATGGTAGGATTTAGTAGCAGGCAAGGCGAAATTTTGTACGGCGAGGGAAGCAGAAAGCGGTGGAGGTGTGGTTACGCGGAACGAGCACGATTAGCGCGAGAAGGAGACGACGGGTGTAGGCGAGGATAATGGAGCGAAAAATGGCGAACAACTAGAGTGAAAGGGAGGAAATAAAGTACCCACGTATAAGATTACGTCCAATAGGTGTGGTAACCAAAAACCCAAATTTTCGCAGGCGTTATCGCAGCCTAATACGCACATGAGTTAGCAAACGCTAGATAGTCAGTGACGGGACAACACTTACCACAATAAACATGGGGCGTGTTGGAGCAACCGGAGCAGCGGCGGCGTTTGGTGGCAGGGGGAAACGGCACCGCGCAGAGGAGAGTCAAGCGCTGAAGCCTAGACCGTGATCACACCGTAACCGTGCATGTCCACACCGCGCCCAGAAGTCTATAATGAGTAGCCAGCGGATCTAGTGTACAGGAGAATCAGCATGTGCAACGAACAAGGTCAGTTGGAGTGTTTACCTTCGAGCATAAAACACAAAGAAGTGACCAGAGCGATGGTCGCGTCTGGTTTGCGCAAGGTGACTGGTCGGGTACGACAAGGGCAGGAAATGAGCGGAAGGTGGTGGGTGGACAAGTGTGCTTCAAGTGTTGTTGGGGGAAAGAAACGGCGGTGTGATCACGTGACAGACATATCGGGTGGATCAGATCATCATGTATTAGCCTTCAGGCAAAAGATAACAGCGTGTTCGTAAATGATAAAAAGAAAATCGTGAAAAATTTCGGGGATTCGCGAGGAGTAAGCATGCCGCGTGCCTCAATCATCCTCCTCCGTTGTAGCCACTTTCGCCTTGCCCTTACCCTTCGCCTTTGCCTTCTCCTTCACCGGTTTCTCCTTTTCCTTTGCCTTCTCCTTCGCCGGCTTCTCCTTCCCTTTTCCTTTCTCCTCCCGCGGCAGCACCAAGCATCCCCGCTTCACGAGGCCGGCTTTCGAATACGAACCAAGTGTCGCAGTTGCCTGGATCGAGTATGAAGAGAGGCTGTGGCGGCGCTTACCCACAATAGTACCAGCAAACGAGAACGTGCGCTCGACATCGACGCTCGTAGCTGCGTTGTAAGAAACGAATGAGATTTGCAGGCAGTCACGTCATGAAGAATAAACTACATACCCGGCATACTTAGAACATCGAGGGCCATTTGCGTAAGCCCGTTCCATTCGTTGCCAGCAACACGCTGACTATGCCACCACGCAAGGGGATTGCGCAGCAACGGTTCGCCCTTGGCATCAAAATCGAGGAGAGGTGGAGCTACTGAGGGTTGAGCTGTGATGTCGGAGATATGTATATAAATCACGAACCGTTAATGAATTCGTTGACAGGACATTTAGCCGTCGTCGTGCTTGCACCTGGGACATTGGCATACAAGCGGCTCATGTATGACTGCAGTCAAATAGTAAGCCAATACTGATCAATTTTGACACAAATCAGCTCACCGAGTAGGCAAATTGCGAGGTAGTGGTTTCCGCTGCGGCGTTCGAGGTGTTTGTCGGTTTGTAAAACTGTTCATAAGTAGTGACACAAATATTTGTTGCTTCCTCGATCCATTCAGCTTGCCAACCCGCCTGCTTAAGATAGTGGACACGCATCGACAGGTACAACACTAGCAGCATACCGAGTGAGTTGGGTCCCAAGAATTTGAATTCTTACTTACAAACTGCTAGACGGTAAAAATGCGAACAATCCGTCAGCCCGTAGTACTTGTTGAGCACGAGGAGTGCACGCTTGGCTCCCTGCCAAACGAAGGCAGGGAGCTTCATGTCCTGCGACATAGTCGTGTACTCAAAGTCCAAGGTATCAAAGTGAACAATAATATCCGCCAGCATGGAAACACCGGCGCGTGAAAGAATCTCTGTCAGTACCTTAAGTGGCTGAAATGTGAGAATGAGGCCGTGAGCTAATAAAATACTAGACCCATCAAATGTCATTCGATACTCACATCTAACAGCTGGATCAAGCCCTTAAGGTATTTCTGTTCGTCTTTATGCAGGCGGTGGCTACGGGGGATGGCCAGCCGTGGCTCCTGTTGTGTTTTGAGGCTAAAGGAGTGATGTAAGTGCGCATACATAACGCATATAGACAGTAAACATGACATACATTGCAGCAAAAAGGCGAAGCCCATGCCTCACCATATCTCCGGTTGAGTTCCAGCGGGACTTAGAGTCTCTTGGCACACCAAACGGGCCATCAAGCCCAAGCAACTCACAGATCTCCCGAAAGACTTGGCGGGCAGCTGGGGAGTAGCGGAGCTTGTGGGCAAACTTAGCAAGCTGCACATCAAACATACTACGGTCAGGTACGCAACAAGGTTCAATCAATCTATATGATATACCTTCCACAGCACCCTGCTGATGACCTCTAGCTCAGCTGCTTCTGCCGAGCCCATTTCCACCTGTGGAAATTCAATTTCTGCAAATATGTCATCTTCATCCTTGTCTTCCGAAAGAGTCCACGACGGCGCGTCGTCAGCAAGGTCCTCCCACTCCTCATCATTGTCAGGGGCGTCAGCAACCTCCAGCTAGAAAGATATTAGCATATATCCACAAACAGCCAACTACAAACGTACCATTGCAGGCAAAAAATCAAGTAGTAGGTCATATTGGTCATCATCATTATCATCATCGGTCGCCTTTGGCCGCGATTTGCGATAGTCGCTCATCACCGCCTGTCCGGAAATCTTAGACCGATATCAAAGCTAAAAAATGATCGTACCTTAGCTACCAAGTTGAGAACATGTAGCTTGCAAATGATGCGCGAGTTGTGTCCAGACAGGCGCTTGAGGTCATACTTGGCCAGGTGGGTCATCATCGTGCCGTTATTTGCTGCATTATCACACACAACCCCCCACACCTTGACACAGGTAGGTAAGTTGAAGGATGATAGTAATGCAACACTTACCCGATGCTCAATCTTAAATTTGCACAGAACCTCGTATACGGATCGTGCGAGCGATGCGCCAGTGTGAGACTCGCCTCCGAACCTATTTTGTGAACACGTCAAGTGTTCTGATTGCGCCTGGAGATGACATGGAAGTACTCACGAGAGACACTCCAGTAAGAATCGCTTAATCGAAACCGTTTCTCCCTTCACGACCTCCTGATGGAATATCACGATGCCCATGTAATCGGTACCATTATCTGCTTGGAACATGTCCAACGCGATGTGCAGAGTACCAGGAAGCTCCAAGTATGAGGGAGAATATCAGATCTAAGCCGGAGCGATGCCCAAAAGTAAACTAGAAAGACTAACAGCCAGTGCAGCAACGATATCCTCTTGCGTTGCTGCATATATGCGCTTAATATCCTGACTCAGAGTCTCACGACAGGGCAAATGTTTGCGCGCTTGTGGATCGAGGAGTTTGCAAAGCTACAAAGCAAGTAGCGTGGTCAGTTGTACCGTTGGAAGACCGGCGAGATACGCATGTATCAGTCTTTGACGATTTGAAACGGTCGTGCTGTTACAGATCGGGGTAGACTATGGAACGAAGAGCTTAAGAGCTAGGAAAGAGAGGAGTCTACCTAATACGTACAGTACTACTTGTATCTTGGACAAGTCGCACTTAGAATATTCAGATTATCAATAACTGACTTAAAGGTCTTAATCGTTCACAGTGTAAACTGATTAAATATGCGTTATCTTAGAGCGGTGCTACTTGGCAGAGTTCCCTTGAAATAGTTATATTTAATTCAATCTTAGTCGCTTGGACTAACTGTATACTAAGCTTAAGATATCTTAAAGTGTTACGTTTCAGCTTTTCTTGATTAAGGTTATTGGCTGCCTTTATTGTAGTTGGCGGAGATCAGCTGAATAGTAACTAAAGAAGGGGGAGTATCCTAAAGGATCTAGGATACGTTGTGTATAGAGTTCGTTAGAGTTCGTTCTCTCAAGCGTACACAGCAATTAAGATGTCTACGGTCAAGGTCAATTGTTACAGATATACTACAAGAGGAACGAGACTGCATCGAGTCCGTCTAGTCTTAGCAACAGGGCGCACTTCCGCAAAGCGCTGAGGATGCTAAAGTCAATAGGAAGTCGAACTCCCTAAGTGTGCTATGGAGCGTCAAGCTTACCTGGGAATGCTGGGTCCTCACTTGGAATGCCTAGTGACACTTATATGGGGATGCTTAAACTAAGGAGTCTAGGTCGTCGGTCGCTTATGGCGGCGTGCGCTAAGGG
>WSLO01000443.1:0-16499 GCA_019677385.1 Ceratobasidium sp. 392
AACGCGCGTATGCTGTGTTTTTCCTTCCCCTACCATAGGAACATCACCCAAGCCCAGCAAGCGGTGAATTATACGCCCCCACCGTCCACGACTGTATCAACTTCCACATCACCCACGACTGCATCCACGCCTTCACTTTCTCGCGCAGCCCAATCTTCCACACTGCCCGAACAAGCACCTAGATCGCTCGCAGCGCCCATCGCCGTTGTTTGCGTCCTCGCACTAGCGATCGTACTCGGCATGGCCCTCTGGCTGTATAAACGACGAAACAGAGTCTCTCCTTCTACGCGACCACCACCCAACTTTTCAATCGATGATCCCGCGACGCCGTTACGTGAACCTGGGCATGACCGCGTGGGAGTTGGTGGAGAAGGAAGCGGAGGATTATCATGGTGGAAAAAGACGATTGGCAAGGGGAAGAACGGACAGGACCAGCGCGGGAACAGGAGCGATCCGGGCAAGATTGACGCTTGGCACTACCCATTCGAGTATACGCCCGTGAGCGTCGACTCGTCTCCTGGCGCTGGATACCCTACGGGCCAACCGGCGCAGTACTTGAGCCCGAACGGTCAAGGGCCGGGCCACTACGATCCATATTTGGTTGGGTCAATGTCCAGAGTAACGTTGCACGGAGAGGAGTCGGACCACGAACAACGGAGAAGGGAGAGGCAAGAGCGCAGGGAAAGGAGGGAGAGGCGAGGACTAGGCAGTTCCGAAACGAACCTGTTGGCTGGTCGACCGTCGGGAGAAACACTTCGACCCAGTACGTCGCAAGGATTACACGCTCAAGCTTCCCACGCCACGTTACGATACTCGCCCACCCCTGGTTCTGCTCCGCAGCAGTATGCCTACAATGGTGTACCTCCGAGTTATACGCCATCGAATCTCCAACCTGGAACCGGACACTCGAGATCTGCAGCCCCGTCGCCGACACCCGGGTTGTTTGCTACGCCGTACGTGCCGCCTACGACTCCTACCTCGCACAACCGTCCCGGTGGCCACTCCCCAATACCTCCAAGCCGACATTCCCCTGTTCCTCCGGGCTCTCTCTCTCCCTCTCCTTTGCCTCCATCAACCTCGTCGCAACAACACACATACCCCCAGTCTCCCCGTGCACATGCCCATACCCATACGTTCGAAGTCCAACTCTCACCGACGCAATACGCGGACTTAATGAATCGGTATCCTGAGATTCGTGTGAGGACTAGACGACATCGACGACGGGATCGAGATAGAGACAGAGACCGAGATAGGGCATCAGGCGATGAAGGTGGTGTAGGAGAAGGAAGGGAGAGAAGAGGAAGGCCGAGGTCATGGTCCGTGCCTGCTCCACCTGCACCAGAGGATGCAGACGCAGAAGAGGAAGACGACACAATAGACGACGGGCGGCCGCGAAACGGTCCGGAGCTGACGGAAAAATATAGAAAGAGGAGAAGGAGACGAGGTACGGATGCCGATTCGCGAGGGAAGGTATTAGAGGCTGCTGGGATTGTGAGGGAAAGAGTGGTGGCCGGAGCGGATAGTGGGAGAGCGCGAGCGTTGGATGGGGGCGTGAGTCTTATGGGTGGGCCACCGCCGCGTGTTAGGTAGCCGGGGTGGAGTGGGAGTTATCCTTTCCGGCGGATATATGAAGTTTTACTTTCTCGAGCGAGATGGCCGGCTGGGGCTTTCATTTTCCGGAGATGACGTTTGGAGCTTCTAATGGTTCGGGGATTCAGGGGGGCAGGGTGGGATATGGGCTAATCACACCTTTCTATCGTGTCATGTCGTGTCATTCTGTCATTCTGGGGCGGTGTGTGAAAGCCGAGCAAAGCGCACGGAAATAATGGAGAGGGGAAAAAGATGCCGGGACAGACAGGGGTTTCGGTCAACGTGGGAAATGTGGGCATCCCGGCGGGAGAAGTCCGACGATCGTGCGCCACTGTCCGATTGTTTGCTTTGGCATGATCGAGTACGGACACTTAACCCCGATTTAGTACGATTATTATGAGCTTTCGTTTCTTATGCTTTTTGGTTGTTTTCTGTTGTTGTGCTGCATCGAACATTGCATTTGGGGTTTGTAGTCGTGATAATGTATTTTTGGTCACTATCATTAGTGGATGGATATCATCAGGTAGCGAGTACTAAGGTCTGAACCTCCGAGATAGATCTTGAAGAGGCTTGACGAGAAGAGTACTCAATTCAAAAGAATTCCCTATGAATAACTCTACTATACCCCGCCTTTACAACTAACTGGGCAGGCTACTACCCCCTTGCTCATTTGTCTTTTTACTACATCTGGCATCTCAGCAGGCACATAAAGTAAACAAATGCCGAACCGGGGCTTGGCCAGAATTCTCACAATCACGTGATATCGAGATATCCGCCGGGTCGGCAAGTTATTCCCGCAGAAAATCCCTTCGGTGAACGCAGTGAAACAAGTCGGTATCCTATCTCCTGAGCTCTAGTATCCTGGTCTGATCTCTCACGAGTCCCCGTATGCCTTCCTTTCTTTTGATCATCGTATCACGAATTCTTTTGACCTTCGCAGTGTGACGGTGGAGCAGCAGCACGAGCCGTTGTTCGGCGTTCCCAGGGTCGGACACGAGACGTCGACCGAGAGGTGCTGGACCTTCGCGGTGGAAATACGTACCCGAACCAGGGACTCTGCCACTTGACCTACGGCTCTATCGGCCATGATATCGTCATTCATACTGCGATTACTTATTCAGATTGTCAGGACTACCTATGTCACGGTCATAGTAAGGTTTCCAGGACTGTGGAGTGTCACAGACATGTGTCTTTGTGTTCCCGATCAAAGTTAGCTTATGCATATGTCTCAATTCGACAAGTCTCATATTCAGTGACGGCAACTCATCAAATGTCTCACACTAAGATATTCAACAATGATGTTAACCACTGTAGGGGGAGTTCATCCTAAAAAATAGGATAAAACAGCTTTTTTAGTTTTTGGCTGCAATCCACGGGAAATCAGGATGAACTATCCCATTATCTGATACGTTTCGTACTGGCTCTAGATCCTGAATGGGATCGTACTGAAAACGAACCATCAAATTTTGAAGATCAATGACGTCATATAGACCGTTTTCAGTACGATCCGTCTTAAAATCACCCCAATCCCTGTTTCCTCCTGTTTTTCCGTACGTTCAATTTGCACAGAGAACGTAGGACTGTACGCATATATACTGAAAGATAGCTCACTCGCCACGAATTCCCCGCATCATTGTCAATGGAAGTGGAATTACAGTACAGCAGACCTCCTATTCATGCTCATTGATGGGCCCTAAGCTAGTCTTCGCTTCGCAACGAGTTCTGCCGTTCCTGCCTTGGTCGTTGATTTATCAGCAACATGCTTTTGTGCTCTTGAGTGCGAACCTAGACTAAATCAACAAAATGCCTGCCATGTATGCGGATTTTGGATGTATAAGTGGCTTGTAAGGGACTTGATTGGGCATAAATACAGTATCGACGATGAATCTATTCCAACCTTTGGACTCAAAGTCATGTAAAGCCTTCTCAAGACCGCCAGTGCTGAGTACGAGCACTGTGCGTGGTGTGCCTCAGCCTCAAATGTGGCCAAACCCATCGTAAAACGCAGGCTAGACCATAAAAGCTCTTCAGTATCTCTGAGTTGATATTCTTAACGATGTGTTGTTGGTAAAAGAGACCAGATGTCTGGAGGAGACTAGGCGCTTAGCTCCATGGCTGTGTCTCTGAGGCGGTAAATGACCGGCCTGAAAAGCGTGATCGATTGAAGTGAGCAGTAACTGGCAACCTGCTGTATTTACTGTAAGAAGTCAGATTTCGCATGGCGGTATGTAGCGATATGTCCGTGACCTGGTGGTGCACCTTGTTGCTCACTGTATGGGTACAACGACCCAAATATTGGGTCAAATTCTCATAATGTTAATATTTTGCACGATTTCAGCCCAGTTTTTACTTTTTGAGATAGTCAAAATTTTGGTATGATTCACGCTGATGACTGCTTAAGATAGAATCCACAGATCTAGCAACCCAAAAGTGGCCTATGTTATTTTAAGTAAAAACGTATGGAAAATTAGACTTGCCTAAATAGAAGCTTCCCAATTTGGATACTAGGACAATTTGATTTCATATAATTCATATGTTCTTGAGTTTCCATATTTGGTTGAGCGTAAAGTTACTATATCAAGCTAATGTATTTCCAATTTGATCAATATCCTCATCCAGCCACTCAGTTCCCGTCCCCTCTTGTCCAAAGTGGCTATATGCTGCAAAATACCCCCCAGGGATTATTTGCGTGTGTATTTACCTGGACATGTGTTACCCTGTGCTCGGTGAAAATTGTAGGCTAAGGCAAAGTCAGCTCCAAGAGAGTGCTCCACCATTTCACATGAGACCCTGGAACAACTTCCCAAACTGGGAGCTCCATATTGCCATATAGAGTAGTAATAACACATCCAAAAAATCTGCCATCACAAAAACATCCCAAAAGTGGCCCATTAGAACATGGCAAAACTCGGTATGATACATTGGTATGATATTGGTATGTTACATGCCAATTTCCTGTCATTCAGTGCTAAAAAACCATATTAAAACGTGTTGATATAACAGCCCGACTTTTGGGTCATTGTACCTGTACAGTGTTCGGTGCAGAACCTCGCCTACGTATTCCGTAATGTAATAGGGTGGTTC
This sequence comes from Ceratobasidium sp. 392, assembly GCA_019677385.1. Lineage (NCBI taxonomy): Eukaryota > Fungi > Basidiomycota > Agaricomycetes > Cantharellales > Ceratobasidiaceae > Ceratobasidium > Ceratobasidium sp. 392. The sequence continues at coordinate 4,675 of WSLO01000443.1, forward strand.
AAGATGACTCAGATTCCGGCTCCACTCGGGCTCAAATTCCCGAAAGTCCTATGAAAACCCGGAATTTAGCTTGGAGTGGGACTTGGAATTTGCCCATCTTGAACCACCCTAATGTGCGGAGCAACGTCAAAGGCCGGTGGACCCTGTTTTCCGACTGTGATTACGAACTGCTCGGACCCCTAGCTACGAAGGTCAAATAGTGGATAGTTGAGTCAGTATCAACCTTGCGGTGCGCTCATTTCTGATGTACTACTTATTCGGTCAGACGTATAGCGATGCACCGCTCATCAATACACCGCCTCGATGACAGATACTGCAATCATGAGCAGCCTCGAGGGCTGGCCAACACCATATTGGCCATAAAGTCGCTCCCCAACGTGTTTTTGAGACCCATCCCCCCGGTGAAATTATTTCGAAGGGCGCGGAAGGCAGTGGGTGGCGTCTTGATTGGCTTGGAAATTGATGAGCGGCCCCAAAGGGTGTTTGAGCCGACGACATAAAAGACCACAGCTGGATCGATACCTGAGCATACCGATAGCAGACGATGTCTACGATAACCGTAACAATATCAATTGATGAAGAGGGCCATCCTGGTGTGAGTATTTCCTGAAAACCAAGTTGCTGCCCAATTTCTGACCTTGCAGGAAAAGTCGCGCTACGTAGCGGTACGTTCGCGGTGTCTACTGGAACTATCTTGAGATTTGATCGCCAGCCTGATGACGCAGAACTTTCAAACATGGTATGACTACTTAATCACATACGTTCCGTCCACGGATGGCCCTATCGTTCGTAGTTTTTTCCTACACCCTACCATAAACAGTACTGAACTCTCAAACAATGAACCCAGGACTCGGATCAAGAGACGTTACCACAGTTTATGGAAAGCGTGCGTCTCAAGATAAATAATATGACATCCGCCGGTGCCACAGATGGTGGATCTAACGACGAAATATATGGGCCAGAAGAGTTGCGGGCCATTTTATGCACTATGCAGGGCATCTTGGCCTCTATTTCGGACCAGTTTCACCAGCAATACATAAATTCAAAAAACCAAGAGGATCTCAACTCAATGATAGACCATGTTTATTGGGTGGTGCAACTTGGACCAGACAAAATTCCTAATTGGGAGAGGCTGGGTGCTATGGGGGAATTCTATTCGCAGCGGTTCTCAAAACTAGGAAATTTACAGGATCTTGCACGAGCGATTCAATGTGCTAAGCAAGCCATAGGATTTGCTCCAGATCTCCATCCGCAGAATAGCGACAATCTCGCGGGCCTTGGTACATCGTACAAGCAACTACACACACACAGCAATCGATTGGAAGACCTAGAGAACTCGATTGATTGCTTCGAACGCGCAGTATCAATGGGCTCAAATGACCATCCGGAACAGCCAGCACGATTGAACAAACTAAGCGATTTGTACCGGTCACTTCATGAGTACACAGGCAGATTAGAGCACGCGGAGAAGATGATGATCTGCAGCCAGGAAGCTGTAAAGTTAGCCCCCGAGGGCCATGAAGACAGGGACACAGGGCTGTATATTCTGGGTACGTCACATCAGATGATGTTTGAACATCTGGGCAGGCTCGAGGACTTGGACAAATCGATTTACTACATAGAGCTGGCTATGGTGTTGACGCCTGATACTCACGTGGATAAAGCTGTGCGTCTAAGTGGCCTAGGCCTCTCGTATCGGGTACTGTTTGAATATCTAGGCAGAATGGAGGACATGGAAAAGGCGATGAGCTGCCACAAGCGAGCACTTTGTATGAGCTCTGAAAGTGACGCATGCAGACCCGATCTGCTCGATAGCTTGGCCACCTCGTATAGGACTCTGTTTCAGCGCACCAAGAGGCTAGAGGATTTGAGGGAAGGCATTTACTACTCGGAACAGATGCCGCCAATGGCCGCTAGGGACCACCCAGAGAAGTGTAGGCGAAGCGCCAACCTTGGCTCTCTATACGCGACATTGTTCAATCATTCAGGTGACCCACAGGACTTCGACAACGCGGTCACCCTCCTGACGCAGGCTGTGCTGCTAATGACTGATGGTCACATACACAAACCCATCATCCTGAATAGCCTGGGCGCCACCTACCTGGCTCATTCCAGAAAGATTGGTGAAGCTACGAGCCTCAGTCAATCAATCAACTGTCTGGAACAGGCTGTACTGCTATCACCTCATGACGACCCAGCTTTGGCCACGTTTTTGAGGAACCTGGGGGAGTCCTACCGTCTCAGGTTCTTGGGCTTCGGGCTGCTCCGGGACGCACAGAGCTCTATTGCTTCTTTGCAGCGAGCCGCTACCCTCCCGACTGGAGCTCCCCATGATAAGTTTGATGCTGCAAGACGGTGGGCAAATGTAGCCGAAGATTCCTCCAGCTGTCCACTCCAGGCATATACACAGGCTATGACACTCTTACCGCAGATCGTGTGGCTCGGCTCGTCTGTGCAACTCCGCTACGAGCGTGTTGTCAGGGAGGTTGGAGATTTGGTCACACAAGCAGCAACCGCAGCCATCCTCCGCAAACGAAATGACCTAGCTTTGGAGTGGCTAGAACAAGGACGCTCAATCGTCTGGTCCCAGATGTTGCAGCTTCGAACTCCGTTGGACAATCTGCGCGCCGTCCATCCTAGAATCGCTGAGGAGTTGGAGCTCGTATGCACGCAGCTTGAGCACGCATTTGTGCATGGGTTAACAAGCCAAGCACATATGAGCAAGCAGAGTGGCTTACAGGTAGAGGCAGCTATAGAACATCGCCGATCTACGGAGAGGCGAGAACGGCTCATCGAATCCATCCGCGAGCTCAGTGGATTCGAGGACTTCCTTAGACCTCTTCGCAGCTCAACACTGGTAGATATGGTGCAGGGGCGATTAGTAGTGATAATCAACGTCCATGGACCGCATAGTGCTGCTCTCGTGGTCCAACCTGGTTCTGAAACAATAGCGCACGTTCACCTTCCCGGTTTCTCTGAACAGAAGGCACAAAATGCACGTCGTCATCTTGCGTCGCTTTTGAAGGCGCAAGGAGTCCGCCGTGGAGTCAAAGTCGACGCTGGCACACGAAAGGTTACGTTTGTCAGTATCCTGAGCATGTTGTGGTATGACGTTGTTCAGCCAGTCCTCGCCTACCTCAATATCACAGTGCGTACACTCCATTCCCACAAGCAAGGCAAAATCACTAACATCTGGGCTGCTTGTAGCAGCCTTTGCCCGCCGACTCTGAAGACCTACCGCACATCACCTGGTGCACTACTGGGGATCTATCCTCTCTCCCTCTCCACGCTGCTGGCGACTACAGCAGCCCAAGCACTGTCCTAGACAACCTAGCAATCTCATCCTACTCGCCTACTCTCACTGCGCTTGGTCGGTCTATTTCTGCTCCCGCTTCATTCTCCGGTATCCTTGCCGTTGGGCATGAGTCCTCTGTCCGTCATCTCAGTGCTCTACCTGGTACAAAGGCCGAGCTTGACCAAGTGCAACTCTTAGCAGGCGACCGGCCATTGACTCGTCTGGATGAGGACAAGGCTTGCGCAGACGCCGTGCTACACGCAATGGAGAGCCATAGCTGGGTACACTTTGCGTGCCATGGCTCTCAGAACCCATATGACCCGATCAAAAGTGCGTTACACTTGCACGACAAGGATCTCGATCTAGCCACAATCGCTCAGCATCCCCTGAAGAACCAGCAACTGGCAATACTTTCTGCCTGCCAGACTGCCGCAGGCGATGCTGCACTCCCCGATGAGTCCGTGCACCTGGCGGCCGGACTGCTGATGGCAGGATATCCGGCAGTAATCGCTACGCTGTGGTCCATACACGATCAAGATGCGCCACTAGTAGCAAGGAAGTTGTACGAATGCCTACTGGAAGGTGGAGTCCCGGACAGTCGAAAGGCAGCGAAAGCGTTACACAGGGCGGTGGCGACTCTGCGGGAAACGATCAGTGCGGAGCAATATGCGCGTTGGATGCCTTATGTGCACATTGGTTGTTAACTTCGACGTTAGGCGCTCATGATTAAAGTGCTAATAGCTAGAACATATGTTTTGGGATACTCTTCAATATACTGAAGAGTCGCTTCGCTATGAATTTGTATTCTCCGTGCATGTTGACAACATGATGGCTCTGGCATTTTTTGCAAGTCTATGAAGAGCTAAGGCTGCTTCCGCAAATGCCTCAAACGTATTCATATAATCGATGTCGATATTGGCGGAGATAAAGTCACACGACATGGCGTAAGACATACCCCAATTACTGGCCCACTCAACGAAAGCGAGTAATTCTTCAAAAGAGAGACTTCAGCTCCTTCATAGATCTATCATGACAGATAACGGTTGCTTGTCAGGTGTGCGAAGACATACGACCTAGTCTTACACACAGAACCGCGGATGTACAGTATACTGGGCGCATATAATGAGGTCTCTTACAATGGCCGTATATGCTTTCAGACCTCGAACTGCGAGCCGAGTACTTTACGCACTGCTATATGGATGACGCTTGTGCAGTTATTTTTGCATGCAGCAGATTCGCACGGGCATCATCGGATAGCCCGTGTATGTTTCTCTCCCCCTAGAGTGTCAAAGATATCAACCTAGTTCGCCTAATTAGTACAAACCGTGACATAGGTGGAGCTATCACCTAGATAAGCTCGGACTCGTAGTGGCCATGAGTCGAGCGCTCGTTTACCTTTGTTCAATGAACTTTGTATGTGGTCAACGAATGCAGACCAGCGCTTTGCCATAACTCTCGCAGTCACGTGATATCGGGAAATCCGCCGGGTCGGCAAGTCATCTCGCAGAGAACCCGCATCTCAATGCCCCCGGTGAACGCAGTGAAGCAAATGTTTGTCCGCCGGTAGCCTATCTTCTGAGCTCTAGTACCCCGGTCTGAATGCTAAAGAGTCCCCATATGCCTTGCTTTCTCTTTAACCACATCGTGATCGATCCTTCGGCCTTTACTGTCAGGCACACTCCCTAGAGTCCTTCGTCGCTACAATTGCCTCTGCACTTCCCTCTAGTCATCATGTGTAACCCCTGCGTCTGTAGTAAGTCCTGCCGGCTGACTCCGAAGATCTTCCGCATATTACGTGGTGCACTACCGGCGCCCTATCCTCTCTTCCCCTCCACGCCGCTGGCGACTACAGCAGCCCTAGCACGGTGCTAGCCAATCTAGCCATCTCGTCCTACTCGCCTACTTTCACAGCCCTTGGTCGGTCTATCTCCGCCTCCAGCACGTTCTCCGGTATCCTCGCCGTAGGACATGCGTCTGCTGTTCGCGGTCTCAGCGCTCTACCTGGCACAAAGGCTGAGCTCGATCAAGTACAAGTCCTGGCGCACAATCAGCCGTTTACTCGCTTAGATGAGGACAATGCATGCGCAGACGCCGTACTGCAGGCGATGGAGACTCACAGCTGGGTGCATTTCGCATGTCACGGCTCCCAGAATCCCTACGACCCACTGCAGAGCGCATTACACCTCCACGACAAGGCGCTCGATCTCGCCACAATCGCTCAGTGTCCACTCAAGAACATGCAGCTTGCGTTCTTATCTGCATGTCAGACGGCTACGGGGGACTCTGTGCTACCCGACGAGTCTTTGCACTTGGCAGCTGGGCTACTGATGGCAGGGTATCCGACTGTAATCGCTAAAATGTGGTCCATACACGATCAGGACGCGCCTCTGGTAACGAAGAAGGTATACGAGTGTCTACTGGAAGGAGGAGTGCCGGACAGTCGACAGGCAGCAAAAGCGCTGCATAGAGCGGTGGCGAGTCTGAGGGAAGCTGTAGGGGCAGAACAATATGGACGCTGGATGCCATATGTACATATTGGTTACTGAAGGTGGACTCTCAGAGTTTCATAGTAGAAGGCTGATAAAACTGGATTGCGATACTATTAATTGGTTTGCGGTATGTTTTTTTTATGCATATCGAATCATGTAGCTACATATATGCGCGTTTGGCTACTTTTTTAGCTATTGAATGGTATTGAGGATTTCTGATGGAAAACTGGATAACGTACCAGATGGTGGCCGGTGATTGCATCCACCTACTGCTCAACTCATGGCACTAGATTAGCAACAGAGTCAGGTACGAAGCGCGGCTTACTCCGGTGCCTACCGATGGGTTTGCATGTGATGCGTCGGCAGCAATGTTTTCATTGCCTGAAATGATACAACCGACGATGCATGGTTCAGTTTATCGACGCTGTTCGAGCCAACCTAGCTGGGGTAGTATGTATTGGATGTGAAAGAGCAACATGTTGGATTATATCAGGCTGGAAATCATTTCTCGACGACTGAAGGGTATTTCGAAAAATGGCTTAGCAATAGTCCGATGCTATGGCGAAGGCCATCGTCGTCAGCTTGCTAGATAGGTCTGACATCCATTCCAGCGAGCATATACTACTTCCAAGCCCAGACAGGATATCACACATATAAAAAGGGGCGCATATGATCGCCAATAAACATGTGCTGGAGTTACACCGGTTTTCAAAATTCGTTGCGCCTCGACCCTTGAATGAATAACAAAGACCCAACAAGATTTTGGTCGTTTCTATGTAAGCAAATGGCGTAAAATTAAGAAATACTTATGTGGTTGCAACCCGTTTCGCGGGTGCATGCGCAAAAATCCCAAGTAGCTGACCCCTCGAATAGTTTGACGAATTTGTACGAGATCAGAGATGGATGCTCCCACGGTCACGTGATATACGGAGAATCCGTTGGCTCGGTAGTTATGTTACCAGAGATCCACTTCTCGCTGCTCTTGGTGAACGCAGTGAAGCACATGTCCACCCGCCGAAGCACAGTCATCTGAGGCCTAATATGCTGTTCAGATCGCTGACGAGTTTCTTTCTTCGATGACCACAACATCGCGATCCCCTCCAGCCTTCGCATGCAGACACCCTCCCTCAGCCTTCCTTTGCGACGATTGCCTCTACATTTTCATGTGACCATCAATATGCTGGTCGTCCCTACGGGACCAACTTGAATTGAGCGCGCTCCTTCAGTTGCCGTCTGTATTCTTGAGGTCCTTATCGTCCTCGGCGTGTCTCCAGTTCTGCTCGAACTACACGACTCGAACTGCTACCAAATACTCACTCCCTGACCGAACTCTTGGCGGACGTCTACTATGCATCTTCTTTTGAATCCTTACGCGAACGATCTAGCGCGGGCGGAAGCTAAAGATGGAGGATAGGTGTGGTCAACCAGAACCGATCCTTGATTCACTCGAGTGTACGATCGTAAATGGGGGTCGGCACGCTTTGCGTGCCGTGCCTGCGAGTCACGTGCTCGTCTTGAGGTAGTAGGCCGGCGTGACAAACAGTTTGTGGGGGTCGGCAACCGCCCAGTACACGTAAGCAGAAAGTGTCTGGGCCGAATGTCCCTCAAATTGGCAATAGCGTGCCATCAAGCCCCGCCGCATGAGGCGCAAGTTTATTCACCCGTCAAGGTCGCTAGTGCCTTAAGACAGCAGCAATAATTCGCTATAAACTGCCTGGAGGACGTTCTTCGTTCTCGATTTTAGCTATATGCCTTAGTTCGCGAGTTAGTTTTTGTATCTTAATAACTAGGGGATAAAAAAATAAAAGAGCACGAAGACAGTCCACTAAGATCATACAGGAGTACACATAAGCACTTGTACGCCTTTTTTGAAGCTGTTGCGGCCGAAAAACGGTGCACAACTTTCCGAAGGTGCGTGCGTTTTCCAGCACGATCGACGCTTATGTAAGCGCAAGGTTATCAGTCATCCGCGTACCCCGTCCTCGCTTTCACCCGAAATTTACTGCACCACCACCGCACTATGGTGCAATATGCTCCTTATCGTAGGAAAGGGCGATCGGCTCACCAAAAAGCGCAGATCCGTGCTCTGGCACATTGTCCGAGTAGGTCTCACCCTGCGCAGCCAAACTTTGACGAGACTACTCCCAAAGCGAGAGGTCTTGACCAGGCGCATTCATCCACGGTTGTGGATTCGAAGCATGTAGATAAACTGTATAACAAGAAAAATAATACACCTGTTGCCTCGAAACGACTGTACAAAAATGCGTTACAGCGAGAGCGGCGAGCAAAGTTGAAGGCGGGAAGTAGTTTGAGACAAGGAATTGAGAGAAAAATACTAACCCTATGCATGTTTTTAGATTATACAGCTGCGCAATGCAACTGACTCTGCATGCGAGCAGCTATCTTCCGTCTCTAAGGAGCGAGACGATGCGGAGCGTGCGCTTGAAGAGCTTAGACAACAGGAGCGCTCAAACATAAGCGAGATATCAATACTGCGCCAGCAGATCAACCATCTAGAGCAATCTGTTGCTCTAGAGTCAAAAGAGATTGTGCGCATGTCACTCGAAATGGGCAAACAGTCCGATATCATTGCTAGCCTTGGGACCCGACAAAGAGAAACCTACCTCGCAAAGGAAGCTTTGCGCAAAAAGGTTGAACGTCGGGACCGCAAGGAGGAGATTGGTGCGACAGCTCCAACAGTAAAGAGTCATGAATATGCATACAGTCTGAAGGACAGGAAGGGGATTATACGGCCGGAGGTACGGGATATGCTACGTCAGCTTGCCTGTAAAGGAGTCGGGACAGAACATGCCTCGGATATAATCAATATAATTGCTGAGGGACTCGGGATAAAGGTTGTTGGTTCGGTTAGCGCACGCAGTATAGCCCGAATCATGCTAGAAGGTTTGATTCAAGCCCGTATGCAGGTTGCTTATGAGCTTGACCAAGCAAATTGTAAGTAGCTTCGATTAAAATAATTTGAGATATATCTTATTAAAAACTATCCCTTTATAGATTTCACTATATGCGGTGACGGGACAAGTATCAAGAATCAGCAATACGAGGCCAAATCGATGTATATACAGCCCAAAACAGAGGTAGACCTCAACAAAGAGTCGTCTGTCGATGCGTCGCAGCCAGTTCTTCGAACGCTTGGAGTGCAGAAGGCTATAAGCCATACTGCACACCATCAGCTTGACGGATGGGTTCGTGCAATTGATGCATGCTGTAAAGCACTAATCAACAGTCCCACTGGCTACAATCTGCGTATTAGCAGCAAGCTGGTGGCGCCAAAACTACGAGGTGCTCTCACTGATCATGCTGCTGATCAGAAGCGTTTCCAAGAGCTTATTCAACAATGGAAGAAGGTTGCTGATCGAGAGAGCCGAGCTGTGCCTCCGCTGAAGAAGATGACTACGGAAGCGCAGCTTGATATGCTCTCAAAATACCTTGACGATGCTGCTAATCAGCTTGGCGACTGGCGAGGGCTACCTAACGAGAAGCAGGCAGCGATCATGCATGACGCTTGGCTCGCATTAGCGTTGCGCATTGGAGAAAACGAGTTCCAAAAGCTTAGCCCAGAAAGTCAGTTTGAAACTGACTTTTTTGCTTGGACCGGTTGCTGTATGCATAAAGAGCTCAACGCGGTTAAAGGAGGGGTCGCTCAAATGAATTATACTTGGGAAGCACAAAATCTCTTGCCCCCCATTGCACTCAGGAACAAATTTCAGGCTACCAATTTGTTGCAGTCAGATACGAGAGATAAAGCCACGAGAGGAGGCGTCAAATTGGCTAGTCTAGCTGGCGCGCTGTTTAACAACAAAGACGACAAAAAGGGCTACCAGTACACAGTAGATGACTTCTTTAGGGTAAGCTTTCTATGCAATACCATATATCTAGACTGTATGCTGATCATCTCTGCAGAAAATATTTGGTTACTCAAACCGGTTCCCAGACACCAGTAATACTCGATACGGATCCTTTTGCGATGCTGCAACGGAGCTTATACTACATACAGAGGCCTATCTCACACTCCTAGAGGCGTTGCGTGACTCTAAAGGCACACCCGGGTTTACTAATATTGAGTCTAACATATATAACGGGCTGCAAGACACTCCAACGCTGACAGAACTAGCAGTTCTGGCGCTATATGCGCAGTCTATTGGACGTCCATATATGCGTAAGGTTCGTAGCGGGTCCCTTAACGCACTGGAGCTTGGTCCGTTACACGATCAAGTGAAAGCGCACTGTCGCGCTGTAATTAGTAACCCAAGCCTTCTCCTGTCACCGGCAGCTTTACCAGCAACTGGTACTCTAGATGGAGAGAATTGGGATCGCCCCGAGGTAGTTTACCGGATCGCTTACCTTGCGTCAAGGTTGCCAAATATTCAACCATTATTGATTGCGTTTTTCGAGGGTGCGCTTAGCACCTGGGAGCGATTTTCTACTGAATTTGAGCAAGAAGGCGTAATTGCTCAAGCAGCGCCCGAGCAGCGCCAGAGCGCTTGGGTGCCACCTACAAACGATATTAGCGAGGGTATGCTTGGTCAGGCTTGGCAAATGTTACGACGAGCACCTACTATGACAGACAATCAACGCAATGCGCGAGTTATGTGGCAAAAGAACAATACATACGAATGGTCGCAACATACACTCACTGATGCAGATAATACCTACATTCGTCACGAAGCCAGATCAATTGACGCCAGCGCGGAAGATCAAAAGACCCGCAAAGAAATCAACATGGCACTGGAGGAGCGGGCTACTCTCAATCGGGCACGTAAAGAGAAAGTAGACTTACGAAAGTCTGCAACCAAGGAGAAACTCAGTAGAGTCGATATTGTTGAAGATACAAGCTATGAAGCACTCAGTGCGCTGCGAGTCAAGGAGCTGGATCTTCAGATTGACAAGCTACGTGCCCTGGGTGATTCACACATAGCTGCGAAGAGCACGATTCGAACCAAAGATGCAAAGGTCAAGGCACTACTGGCCGAATTTGAACGCAGAAAGTCGCTGAATAATGCAACGAATATGATATCCATTGAATCGTCTACAATTCAGTCCAAAGACGCGACTACCAAGGCTATTTTTCTAGGGGACACTAGCTCCCCGGAGGATGAAGAGATGTGTTTCGACGACGAAGTTGTTTTCTAGTGTTATGTTTAATGGTTGAGCATGTAATATATCTGTATTTGGTACCATAAGTATCTATTATGTACAGTGTATATGCGCAAAAAATAAGTGTTACGAGCTGCACGCGACGGTCGACCTGGGGACTAGGACGAATTGTGTTTGTCTAATCACGTGATTCGGACAAACTTCTCCTATGGGTTGCCGACCCCCACAGTTTGCACGTTTCTTACCGAAAATCACGTGAGTAAGAAACACGTTTTCGCTGTTACAAACAGGTTTACATCTATTACTAAGACTAATTACAAATTCTAGGACTAGTATTCGAGAGCCGAAACGTCTATTTTCTGACGCTTTGCTGGAGGCATAGCGTCAGCAAGAGGAAGCTCCGGAGAACAAGATTGTTTGCTCAGCAGAACTGGGCGGTCGGAAAGCAAATTAGTGAGTAGATTGGAAGAGAGAGAGACTCCGTCGTTGGACTCGATCTCAAGACTTTGGATTTCAGTGCCGCGGGAGTCCGACTGGCCCGATGTCGTGTATTGACTCACAGGGGGGTCTTGCTGTCGTACCAGCTCTCCCAAGTACTCGGTAGCATCCCGAAGCACCTGATGGCCGGGATGTGGCATTTCAGCCCCGGGTTCGTTTGTCTGCGCTGCCGGTGCCTCCACGCTCGAAGGGAGTTCGGCAAACCGAACAGTGGGACGGAACGAGCGCAAAGACTGTTGATTTGGTGGTTTAATATATTTAATGCTTGGAGAATAATTAGTACTTACTGAGATTTCTTCACGCCTGTAATGCTGGCGGATTGTTGCCATATCAATCAAGGTCGAAACATGCTGAGAACCGCGGTCAGGGGAGCTGAGTTTTGTCACAGTGGACATTGTACGCTCCTCAGACATTGAGTTGGGAAC
>WSLO01000444.1:0-16490 GCA_019677385.1 Ceratobasidium sp. 392
ACACAGAATAGCGTACAGCTCCGAAGCTGCAAAGGCGTAGACCAGCGCCAAGATAGTCAGGGGAAGCGAGTGGCTTCTGTGTGGTTGTGCTGTGGCTAGGATGCAGGCTGTTGCAACAATCGACCTTTGAACTGTTGCAAGGCATGAGAGAAGAGCCAAGCTGCTGAGCCATATCATGCTGTGATTAGAGGCTCTCGAATCGTCATTGGCTTCAGGACAGAGGACCTGACGTGTCGTTGGTAGCGTATGGAGCCAGACCAAGGCATGGCTCACCGGCAGGAGGAATGTAGCAAGAGCAACGAGAACGTTGAGTGCATATAAAAGCTCAGCCCTCAACGCGATAAGCGTTACGATAGATAATAAGTTAGATGTTGTAGCTAGAACGCAAAGAAATAGGGTGGTGTTTCGAAACTGTTCGACCGCCGCCATATTTGGTGGCAAAGTAGAGAATCGTCCTGTCTTACAGAAATACCCAGCTTATAAGAGCATTATTGATACAATCATATCATATTGCCGCTCCCTGCAGGTTTGGACTCGAGAGCCTCGGCCTGGTGACCTACTTCATGATGTAACAACGAGTCATAGGAACGGTACTCGTGTCGTTTCTGTTGTAGATCCCACTAAGCTTTGTTGAGTCAAGCAGGTTCGGGGAGTGCGGTCAGCAGCTGGAACCTTGATCTATAAAGAGCAACTGGATCGCTGGATGTAGCTGTGAACGAAGGAAGAAGAAATGAGAGCCTCCAAGCGCCAAAGATCACGTGATCCACCGAGCTTGCTGGATACAGACGACTACGACCGTCAACAAATCGCGTGTCCGAGTACAAAATGGTGATTAAGAACCTGGATAGTGAGTAGTATAGAATGAGACAGAGGTCTATGCTAAAATAATAACTACTAGACTATATTACTGAGCGGAAACATGGCCAGACGCTACCTCTGGCAACCCTTGCTGACTCTCGTCTGGGCATAGATGCCTCGCACTACCTTGGCAACCTACTGGAAAGCCCGAATACACGAGAGCCCCTACTTGCTGCAACTGGCGGTCTCCCCCTTTCACTTGCCTCGCGTATCGAATCTGACCTTCGCGCACTCGAGAAACTACACATCAAGCCTGTGTTTGTCTTTCCTGGACTTCCGCCCAATAAACGTATCTCGAATAATACGCCGCAGCAGCAGGCAGCGAAGCAGATGGAGGCCGCTCAGGCACGGAGAGATGCCTGGAACTGCTACGAGAACGGCTTGACGGACCAGGCGACAAAGCTTTTTGAGACGAGGGCCAATATCGAGCAGTGGGATCTTTGGCGCCCGGTGCTCCGGATTTTCAGGCATCGAAATGTGGAGTTTATTATAGCCCCGTATTCGTCCCTGGCTCAGGTAAGTTCATTTTTTGCTGCCTTGATGAAATCGGTCGTGTCTAATATGCCCGGGATACAGCTTGTATATCTACAGCGCCACCCCAAGTCTTACGTGCATGCACTCTATGGCCCTTCAGAACTTCTTCTCTATCCAGGTGTTGACAAAATCATCCTCTCCCTCGACTTTTCCGCCCAGTCCAATTTCACATTCGTCTCCAAATCCAAAATGCTTACCGACCTTCAACTCACTGAAGAGCAATTCCTCGATCTCGGTCTCTTGTCTGGCTCGGAATACTCCCCTACCTTGCCCCCGCACGTGAACGAAAAGTCTATCAAGCCAATCGTGGACTTTTTGCGGTACTACAAGACTGGTTTCGTATGTATCACGAGCGCGTTCCAGGACAACCCAATCGTCAAGCAAACGAACTATGCGGAGACGTTTGCGCGCGCACGGTGTATGGTCAAATATGCGCTTGTACTTTCTTCAGAGGGCTCAGTTGTTCCTTTGCCGATTGCTCTAACTGGCACAACGACTGCGGCAGATATCCCTTCGGACCTTCAGGACATTTTCACCAACCGTCTTCCGGATGAAGTGTACTATTATCTCTCGAGGGGCCTCTTTTCGCCTCAAGCGCTCGTCTGGCTCACGTCAGGACAAATTATTGAAGGGCCCCCACTCGACAACGGAGAGACCAACGAGTACCGTCGGTTCGTCAAGGACGTGATCACTGAAGGTCATACGGGACCAAGGGCAACAGCCCTAGCTCTGGTCTCGAACGTGCTTCATCAAACATGGCAAAAGTCGCGCATATCGACGCAGTTTTGGCACGACTCGAATCCAAAGGGCGTGATTGTCCCGAGTGTGCCGCAGACGATTAATCTGGTCGAACGGGTTGTCAACTGGAACGTACCGAGCGCGATTGTAGAGGATGAGTTGAGGAGGCAGGCTGTGAGTGGCCACGACGTTATTACGTGGCTTGCGTGCTAACCGGCAGGTGCAGTCTTCGACGATTGATTTCGCTTTATGCTTGGGAGCGACGAGTTCAGACAAGCTTTCCAACAGGACACGTACGAAGCCCAACTCAAACCATCCGCTTGAGAAGAAAGACGAGGTCGTCGCTAATGTTATTTGGCGATTCCTCGAGCTTCGAGGGTGAGCCGTCTTGCTCATCCCTTTCACCGTCTCTAATTTCTTTCTTATCGCCCAGGTTCCTGCTGCATACACACCAACACTCGCCTTTGGCCCGAGCGTTGCATACTACCCTACTCAAGGTCCGCGTCAATGACAAATTCCAGGACTCGATGTATCTATTTTTGGAAATGGTACGGGCTGGTGTTATGCACGGAAACTTGTGGAGTGGACGAGCGCACAGCGGAGGACCTAGTTTTGGTGACGGTGAGTCTGATTTTTCCGTTGATTTGAAAATATAATCGATATGGGATAAATAGAGGAAGAGAAGAAGAGCATGCTACTAATTATGCGAGTTTTGAGCATTGTTCCACTAACTTGCAATGTACGATCATTCCGTTCAACTCCCTTGCTCAACATACTAATTCAACTCGTGAATAGTCTCAACCCTGGTCCGGTCCTCTCTCGCGCGAACTGCTCGTCTTCAACTCTTTCTTACGCTCGCTCTCTCGAGCTCTTCGCACACTTGTCGAAATGATCGCACTGAACATGCTTCTCCAACACCACGCTCGCCGTACACGCGATGACCTCCTCGATGTTGCTGTTTCGTTGCCCTTCCAGACTGAAGTCAATACCGGGTTCGGTATCTTGGCTAAAGTGTACTTGGATGCTCTGGTTGCGATTCATGGAGGACCTGTGAAGGACCGGGACGGCGAGGGCGTGCAGGAGGCAAAAGATGGTGCGATGGAGCTTGTTGAGGAGACGTTTACAGGAGTGAAGAACCCGCGGGCCGAGGTAGAGCGTGGCTTTAGGTTCTGGGATGCGGTGAGCCTGTGTTGACTTTAATCTAGCTGGACGGTCGCTGACTTTGTGTCCTAGGCGTTGATGACAATTCGGAACTTGAACCAAGATCAGTCTTTGTCAGGAGATTTGGCTGAAAGCTTTGAAAAGGCGCAGGCGTGGCTTGCGCCGATGAGGCCGTGAGTGATCCTCTCTGTATTGTTGCTGTATTGTTTTCTTGTCTGTCGAGTCAACAATTTGCTGTGTGTATGGATGTCTGTCATTATAGCGTGTTGTTGTATCAACATCGGGTTACATTTTGTGAAGCAGGTGTGACGAAGGGTGAAAGCATGAGTGATTTACATAGATGTGAAGATGTGAAGATCATATACAAGAAAGCATGTTGTGCAAGGGAACCATAGTGCAACCAGATCAAAAACAAAAAAGAAAAGTTCATATACGAACGGTGCTCATTGCGGCCGACCTTTCATCGAGCGTCCAGTCGTCCAGTCGTCCTCGTCCGATGTCGACACAACCGTCACAGCCCTCGACTTCCTACTCCTTACTGATCCTTCGCGTGAAGGCGGTCGGCTCTGTTCCATGCTCATATCTTCAGGCCCGAACCCGCCCGCGACCCCGTGCGATGCATTCCACTCCCTCTGCCACTCCTGATCCCGCTCATCTCGTCTCGCCTGGAACGCCTCGACCATCGCTCGCGTCTTGTTCTGATTTCGGTCTGTGAAACGAGAGTTTGGTCGTGTGAGTGGGAACGCCTTGGGTGGCTGTGGCGGCGGCTTGGACGCGACAACGTCGGGGCGGCGGGGCGAGCCGACGGGCGGAGCCATGGGCACACTGTGTGGGACACCGAGAGTGCTTCGTACACCACCGCTGGGCCTGCTGTTACTCGGACCTCCTGCTCTAGAGGACGACCTGGGAGGTGCCAGAGTAGGTGCCGACGGGCCAGGACCACCAGGTGCAGGTGTGCGACCCTGTATGGGAGGCGCAACGGGTGGGGGTACAGGCGCTGGAGCGGGAGGAGCGGCGGGAGGAGCAGTATTTCCTGAACGAAAGAAACTGTTCCGAGCCATTCCTAGACCCGCGCTTAAACCCGCGCCCAGAGACGCGCCGAATCCTCTAGGGGTCATACTCGGTAGCGTTGGGAGGCCGTGGGCGCTGGGAGACCTGTCGGGCATCGGTGGTGGAGCCAAAGCGGGCGACGTCCCCTGGCTGTTTGACCTCGAAGTAGAGGGAGTGGTCACAGAGATAACGGGCGGCGCGAGCTGAGGCTGCGGGGCTTGGGACAATGGGGGTCGGTAGTACTGCTGGGGATTGGGCCTAGTAAAGCCATTGGAGGATCCACGGCCCGAGTTGCGGGATGGCCCACGGTTGGGAGGATTGCCAGGCTCGTATTTGAGACTGTCAAGTTCACCGTCAAAGTTGGCAAAGTCTGGGAGACCAGGCGGATGAAGTCCCGCTCCGGGTGAACGGGATGGATACCATCGCGAGCCTGAGTCTGGAACTTCAGAGCTAAGTGGTGGTGGGCGGCTGTAATGGCCTGACGTGTAGTCTGGAGTACGGGGTGCACCGACAAACGCTGCGGGAATTCCATCGACGTGATCGGGGCCGGGAGAATTAGGGATTGAAGGAGGCGGAGGCGGGAATCCTGGAATTTCATCATAGTCAAGCGGCTCGTTTTCAAGGCTCTCGTATTCGTCCTGGTTGTATTCGCCGTATTGAAGAAGATGCGTGGGGCGGTATTCAGGATTTAAGAGATTTCGGTTTGTGGTGTGAGTTACTGCTGACGAGCCGTTCGAGTCGTTCGACTAAAAGTAGGGAGGTAAAATATAAGACTAAAATTTTAGTCTCTTATGTTGGAGGCACATACCGGAGAATTAACTTGGATCGCAGGAACGCTAGTGCCTACAGACTGATTGTCAAATTCGCGGTTGGGGTAATAGAGATCCCGGTCTGACTGAGACGGAGCATAGCGATGATCCCTCTCAGACGCGGTGCTACTGCTCTCGCTTGTCGACTCGGTCTCTTCGGTGGTGGTCTGGTCCTCAGACTCAGTATCATCGCGGTGTTGACCACTCTGATCTCCAAACTTGGATATCACGTAGCCTAAAAATAATGTTTAGTTCTAGTTCGACTAACCAAAGTACCATACTCACGTTGCATAGACTCTTCATCTTCTTCGTCGACCTCTCCCTCTGCCAACTTTCGCGCTTCTTCCAAAGCCCTCACATGCGCTAACATCGCCGCATCCTCCGCATTGGCCCCATTCTTTCCAGGTCGATGTGGGGTTTCAGGGTCTCGATATGGCTCAGGCGTCGGCATCGACATCGACGGGGCTGTCGCAATTGGCGGCGGCTGAGACGTGATAGGCGTCGCAGGCGTTGCTGGCGTGTAGCTATATCGGCGGCTGGCTCGGTCGTGGCCGTTTGGATTTACGCTGGTTGAGGGAGAGGGTAAATAATCGTTCGGAATCGGCGGCGGAGGCCGGTCCACGATGGATTGGTCAACGATGATGGGGGGCAGAATCTGTGATGGGTTGCCCGCCATGTAGGCTGGCCCTTCTCCAATGCGCGACGGTCCGTCCCCGATACGTGAAGGACCTTGCCCAATGCGCGAAGGACCCTCTCCAATGCGTGAAGGGCCTGCTCCGATCGTAGATGGGCCTGCTCCGATTCTCGACGGTCCTCCAACAATTCTCGACGGGCCATCACCAATCCTAGATGGTCCTTCTACAATCCTCGACGGACCTGTAGTAATCGACGGACCTGCAACGATGGAAGGACCTCCGACGATGGACGGACCCCCAACGATTGAAGGACCATCGACGATAGACGGGCCTCCAACGATTCTCGACGGGCCTTCCACAATCTGCGCCGGCGGGGGGACGATGTGTGGAGTCGGGAACGCAATCGGGCGGTTCGACTGCGCCGATGGTGGACGAGTGCTCACCGACGGCTGAGGCGAGGGCTTGCGGATGATAGGCACCGACGGCGCAGCCTGATAGCTCGACCTCTTCTCCTGCTTCTCCCGCCTCTCGCGTTCGCGCCTCTGCTCTTTTTCCCGCTCTCGCTGCTCCTTTTCCCGTTCTCGTCGATCCTTGTCCCACTCCCGCTGCTCCTTTTCGTGCTCCTGTTCACGCCGGTCACGTTGCTCGCGGTCTCGTCGGTCTCGTCGGTCACGTTGTTCCCGTTCGCGTTGTTCGCGTTGTTCACGCTCTCGCTGCTCCTTCTGCTCTCGTTGCGCCTTTTCGACCTCACGCTCTCGTGCCCTCTCCCACTCCCGCTCGCGCTGTTCCCGCTCCCTCTCGCGTTGCCGCTGCTCTTGCTCCCTCCGCTCCCTCTGTTCCCGCTCCTTCTGTTCCCTCTCACGCTGTTCCCTCGCCCTAACCCTCTCACGTTCCCGCTCCCTCTCCCTCTCGCCCTGCCAATCGCGCTGCTGGCTAGCCGACCGATGGACCGGCGGCGGGCTGGCCGGACTGATCGGAATCTCCGCGTGCGGCACAATAGGCGGCGGTGGCGTCGGACTCGAGCCTTCCATCTCGTGCGCCGGCACATCCTGCTGAAATACGGGCGGCGCGGGCGACAGAGGAACTTGACCGTACACGGCCCGTCGTCGAGGTTGAGCTTGCGACCGCGACTAACGAAACCCGAACGATTTTGCGAGTCCCACGAATGAACGAACGGACGAACGAGGTTTTGCGAGCGAACGAAAATAGAACCGACAAAAAAACAAATAAATTATGGTGTCTCAGCTTAACTACTCCCAAACCACTTGCGCCAGCGACTAGGTTTACGGGCCTCACTCACATCGCCTGGTCCAGCTCCAACAACCACCGCCGGTCCGCCTTCCACCTCCACCGAGTATTCGTCCGAGTCTTGACGGTGATGCGCGCCTAGCCGCGGCCGCGACGAGCCCGAATGCGAGTGCGTGTGCGAGTGTCGGCTCGCGCGAGGGAGTGGCGCCTCGGCCACGATAGGCACTTGATCGGGCGAACCGATCGTCGATCCTTCGGGTATAACGGACAACGGACGACCATAGTGCGCGGGCGTGCGCGGGAC
Organism: Ceratobasidium sp. 392; assembly: GCA_019677385.1. NCBI lineage: Eukaryota > Fungi > Basidiomycota > Agaricomycetes > Cantharellales > Ceratobasidiaceae > Ceratobasidium > Ceratobasidium sp. 392. The sequence continues at coordinate 7,338 of WSLO01000444.1, forward strand.
CAGAGGGTCAAAGTCGAGCTCGTGTTCGTGTTCGTACATCTCGGTCGAGTGCGATTCGTCGTCTGAGAACGCGAGCGATTCAAACTGCGCGAGCGGTTGGCTGCCCGCACGGTGTTTGGGCGTCTTGGGCGCTCCGCCACCGCTGAGCGGCGCGTTGGGAACGACAGGATGTTGGGATCGTTCGTATCCGAGATCGGTGTTGACCATCAACGGCGAAGGATGAATCTCGTGCGCGGGTGGGAGCGTGATCTTGCCGTCCTCTCCCACCTCGGGCACCCATCCTTCAGGCAAGATCGCAGTCGGTTTGTGCTGCCAGGGCGAGGCGAGGGGGACGTTACTGTAGGGGATAGGATGTATAGGAGATTCAGGTTCCGGTTGACGAAAGACGGGTTGGGGTGGAGGAATATTCGTCTTTGGGCGTCTAGACTTTCGCGACGAGTGTTTCGGTTCGGGAGGTTGTGGTGGGTGGACGAGGACGGACGGGCCAGGGCCGGGTCCCATACTGGGTCCTGCTCCTGGTCCTGTGCTAGGGCCGGCACCAGGGCCTGACACGAGTGTAGTCAAGCCTGTCATACCAGACATCGAGCCCATTTGACCCATTCCCGACATGGAACCCATGCCTGACATCGGGCCCATACCCGACATAGACCCAATGCCAGACATAGAACCAATCCCAGCCATGCCAGTAGGAGCGTGTGGAACGATGGGAGGGGGAGACACAGACCGGCGTCCATGATCCGTCGAAGGTGTAGGCTCGCGTCTAGAGCTCTGTCGACTGTAATTGGGTCTAGGAGGTAGATCATGCTCTGCAGGGGTATACGATGTGCGCGGAGGCGGGATAGTCGGCGGGGGTGGGATAGTTGGTGGGGGCGGGATATACGGGGGTTGATATGTCGCAGAGTCATCTATATACGAGTCGGCAGAATAAGATTCGGAACGCGAGTGTGTACGCCTGATTTTGCCCATGTTGCTCTTGAGCCTCTCCCAGGCGGATGGGTGATGACTAGGAGCAGGGGGCAACGGTTCAGGATCCCTGATTTGGGGCATGTAGACTCCAGTGGGAGGATCTGGATAGTCGTGAAACTCGGAGACGCTCTCGGATTGAGAGACGGGAGCTTGCACAGGAGGTGGCGGCTGTGGGGTTGGTTCGCGTGGCGCAGGAGGAAGATCGGGCGGGGGAGCAGCGCGCGGTGTACTACGCCGAGATTCGACTTCGTACTCCTCATCGTGTTCCTCTTCCTCGTGGTGCTCAGTTTCCTCGACGGTGCGGGTTTGAGATGGGGTAGCAGGAGACTGTGGTATATCGGTGTGGTCGATGACCTCTTTAATCCTTTGCTGCCGGCGCTCGTGGCGGATACGTTTGGCTTCGCGTCGCCCCTCCTTTCGCCCAGCATCGCGAGCTTCCCTGACCAAGAGAGTCTCGTGCAGCTTGCGAGCCGTCGTCCGGGCTTCGGCAGCAACCCTCTCGGCCTCTGCTCGCTCCTCCTCGAGCGCATCCAGTTCCTCCTGAACACGGTCCGCCTGAGCCCGGGCAGTCTCGTAGACGATCTTGAGCCTGGAAGACTCTTCGGATTCACGGACCGCATCAGCTTCGGCCTTCTTCCGGGCAACCTCTGCACCCCGCAATCGATGGTTGTACTCCTTGTACTGGCTCTCTGCCGTGCTCGCCCGCTTGGATTCCAGTTCGAGCCGCTCCGTGAGTTCTCGCACCTTGTTCCGGAGACTCTCCGAATCGCGCTCCGACTCGGCCAACGCGAACCGAAGGCGCTCGATCTCATCGACGTCGGTGCCAGCGGATATCGGCGCAGGAGATATCGGGCTGCGTTGAGAACGAGAGTGGGAGCGAAGGGCAGCAATGACCTTGTCGAGATCACGTGAGTGGGCTCGTTGGATAGCCCGGCGTTCCTCGCGCTCTCGGCGCTGTTCCCGACGGAGTTCACGCTCGTAGCGGCGGGCCTGCTGTGCCTCTCGAGCGGCTCTTCGCTCGGCCTTGCGCGCAGCACTCTCGGGGTCGGTGATAACGATCGTATGGTGGCGCGTGTGAGGCCGACTGCTGCCCTGGGTCGACTCTTGGGTCACGATCCGCTCGGTGACAACGTGATGGTGACCGCCCTTTCGGCGCGAAGTGTGTCGCTTCTCGACCGATATGCTGCTACTCCCGCCTCCCCCGGACTGAGACACGTCGCCCGTGCGCACACTCTGAGAGACACCCCGAGTGCTCTGCGAAACGGTCTGACTGACCCGGCTGGTGCGAGTGCCAGTCTGGGATGGTGTTCCAGGATCGGTAGCGGAGTACGGTTGTGACCCCGATTCCTCGAGGATTTTCTCCAAATCGGCGCTTCAAAAGAAACTCTTAGCAAAAAGAAATATCGCAAGCCCGACGAACTCACTCGAATGGGGCATGAGCTTGTTGAGCGACTGGAGGGGGCATAGCGAAGGTCGTTTCGTGTCGTTAGATAAATAAGATTTGGAACAAGATATTTAGAAGATGGGGGCCCCGGCAGGGGAGGCGTGGTCAACCGGAGAATCCAACATGAGGCATATAACTAGCCTCCATTGCAAATTACTTGCTTGGGCGGTTATTGCACTTATCTGTACCAAACTTTACCTAAACAAATCAACAAATCTCAAGTACGTTTCAGACGCCTCAGCTCAGTCCGTTGGGTCGTGTTTCTTCAGAATCTATCATACTTGTCGTGGCGGTATGATACTTCTACATCCACGAGGCTTTGTAAACCCGCGCTTCAGTGCCAGCTGTAAGCCTCGTTATTCCGGCTTGCTACTTGGACATATCACAGTAGCCACCAGCCAATGCGAGTTTCCAGCGATCAACCCCTGCCCAAACGATCGGTGGATTTGATGCAGGGGCTGAAGTGTATGGTAAGAATAGGTGCATAGTAGCTCTGCCAGTGTGATATTTTGATTGCGGCGGTATCGAATCCCAGTAAATTAAATAGTAAGGTTGATCACGGGCGACCACCATGGCAACACCGCACAGATACGCCACACAGCTATAATAAAAGAGATGTTAATGAGATAGGATCATACCACACTAACAGACTTCTACACTACATTCTACGCTACACAATCGATCCGGAGAACGGAACGCTCGACGTTCTGTCAGCGCTAATGCTGCATTGTAGGAAAGGCGCTGGATGAATGCGGCGCTTAATATACTCGAGGAGCAGCCAGCAGCTCTCACTTTTCGAATGTTCTACACTGGGTGCACCTAGGCGGTGTTGTGACCTAATATTGGATGCAATGCAAAACTGGTGCTCGCTGTAACTGGTAGGAAGAAACGTCACCGGCACGCATATAAGCCACGCCTTGGACAGCCTACGCTCACCTCGCATGCCAATCTTTCAAATCCAGGTCTACCAAACGATGTGATTGTCTTCGGCTAAGTTTAAGCCGGCACAAGGCACGTTAAATATCATTCCATAAATGACAGCGCCAAAGGCTGTCCTGCACGAAAGTACCGGGTGTATGCGGGGACGGTCAATAAGTCCCCCTCATATTATTAGGGGCCCCATCCCGCATGCACTGTATCGTACGACCAAGTAACATGTAACAGCTCAGTGCCTTTAGCTGTGCAAACTGTCGTCCGCGCTGAGTACGCCACAAGTTGCATACAAGCCACTGCTCGGATGGCCTACGCTCATCCAATAAAGTTAATCATTCAAAATACTCCCTGAAGCAGTATATTAACTCTGCTTGGCTAAACCTGAACTGTGCACAAACCACGCTCATCGTTCGATGAATAAACCACCCATCGTTTGACAAATGAACATGCCACCTCGGTTTAATTGATTAACGTACGTTTCCAGCCTGTACCTCACCGTTTCAGTTTTTATAAGTACAGCAGTCCCGCCGGGTTGATCCACACGGATCAGCTTCTCGTATCACGCGACCGAGCTCTTCTGCAGACTTCGCACTATACAACGAGCCAGGCTCGGTGCTCGGCATTCAAACTGAGTCATCAGCTCCCGGCCACATTCTCACGACATCAAGAGTCTTATAATCTCGTACGACCGACCCGCCCTCCTCCGTAGTACTACCTTACCCTACCTAATACCTCCCTAATATAATGCTGGCATACAACGAACACATTCGGACAGCTTTTGCGTACCTCTTGGCGTCGATCCTCATTCCTACAATATTCTTCGCGCTCGCGCTCGTCCTATCAGATGGAATATCACACTCTGCTATGCTCTCCATACTGGCCCTCTCGTGCACGCTCCCACTGGCCATTCACACGTCAATCTACTCCCGGCTCGCATTTGCCCAAACAACGCAGCAAACATTAGCACAGCCACGCCTATATGACCTATTTTGGGCCTTACCAGCAGCCCTATATGCGAGCATTTCTACGCTTCAACGATACTTTCTGGTGGCACTGTATATGCCAGCTATAACACCGGGAGTTACTTCTTCGCGAGGAGTCCTTGGACTCATATATATGCTTGGAGTTATGGAGTGGACTACGGTTTCACAGTTGAGCGTCATGCTCTGGAGAGCGTCGAGGGAAATCGAGGTAGAAGATGTTGAGAAAATTGATGAAATAAGGATGTGAGTAGACGAAATAGCTTAGCACCTAGTTCGGGGGATAACTGATGACTTGAATCGGCAGAGTTAGCATTCCGAGGATAGTTGTTACCGTATTAGACTGAAGCAACCCACTGAACAAAATCAACGTGTGAACTTAATTATGTATCATATAGTTATGTACCGAGCACGAAGCTGCTCACCTTCGTTACACGCATGTACTATTCGTATTAATATTGACCAGCCGGATAGCATTATATCGGCGGGTTTATGAACTTTATGAATGGGCTATAGCCCAGGATGCGTGCTCCTGAATATTCTCGCCTAAGCGCGAGTTGAATTCTGGAAAAAAGTTACACGTGGGGAAGATCGAGTTATATTCAAAATTTAGGGACTTTGGTTGGTGCCGTGCATCTACGCCACCGGAGCACCAGATCCTGGCGGCAGACACCACAAGATTGTTGATCCACATGATGTGATTAATGCAAGAAATAGTAGGAACGCGCAACCAGAGTAAGCTAGTGCGGGTACATATGCGCACATAAAAAGCCAATATTGAACTAGGAATTTCGATCAAGACAGATAAACGAAGTCGATAGCATAGATTGGGGTGTTTTGTAGCAAGATCAGCGTAATAGCATGCAAATGATCAGTCAGAGAATTGGTACACATTACGAATAGAGAAGCCGAAGCCAACGCGATAAAAGCGCCAGGTGTTGCGACATGCGTAGTTATTACCTGCGAAAGAAGACCGTAAAGCACCGGTAAACCTTCCCTTTTTGGCAACTCACCAAAACGCGCACCAGCCGCTGAAACTTTGACACAAGTTTTCGTACTGCATGAAATAATCAATAACGCAAACACCAAACGCCAGTAAAGATACCAACCGAGGTTGCTTGTTCAATCAGCCGAAGAACTTGATCGATGGTAGGTAGCGATTCTGGCGTGTTGAAATCTCGCCCTTGACAAGGGTATTAGCCAAAAGTACAAAAGATTACTCGAGACTTACCGGTAAGTTTATCACGGACACGGTTATAAACAGCCAGCGCTCGCTGATCACGAATTTCCTGCTTAGGCCCGATATCGCCGCTGCGCTCTGTAATTATTTCATTAGCAAATATCCTGGCCATAAGATGAAAGCCACGAACCATCAAAGATATCCTAATAAGAAAACCAGGTGAATAATCTAGACAGGACCTGAAAGCATTGAATGCGTACGTTTTCGTCTGCCCGTACCCTCCGATTGGGAATGCTAGGTGCGCCTATCGTCGTGCGCTGCGCACCAACTTCCGGATTGGGTGCCGATGGAAGACCTCCGCGTAGCTGTCCACCATGCACACTGCTACTAGGCCCACCTGCAGCGGCTGCAGCTGCGGCTAGTTGCATCAGCCGCCAATTAACCAACGGGTCCCAGACAAACGCTTCCAGCACGGCAAGCAGGGAATCCTTGTTTCGTCGTAGGACCTCCATAGTAATCACGCAGGTATTGCGATAAGAGCCTTGTCCTTTGATTCCGCTGACCTAGAATTGCTTGTTAGAAAGTGCATGTATTGTGTGAAGCGGTCAATATACCTCCATAGCTTTTGTTAGCATCCTGGTCAGTCGGAAAGGCACGCGCTCAGGATACTTCTCGCGATTCATCCTGAAAATCGTTTATCAGTATATAGCAAGGCGATCTGCTTTAATGTAGCAACACTTACGCAACCTCAAAGCAATCACCAAAGTCAATGTGGATGATCTTTCCAGTAATGCGGTGAATGAGTAAGTTTGAAGGATGCCGGTCCCCGAGTCCAAGGATATAGCCAACCATACTGGTGACAGCCAGTGACCTAGTGTACGTGGTTCGTCGTTCCAGCCACTCTTCAGAGTTGGTGCTCTTGAGCCACAGTACGCGATATAGATCTTGTCCAGTAGTGTTGTCCAGCGCGTATTCAAAAACTTCAACCTTTTGTATCAAGGTGAGGCATCTAGTGACTCTGATCAGCGAGTGCCTCCTTTCTGCTTTTATATTAAACCCACTCATAATCTGGTGCCATCTGCAAAATGGTGGTTATTAGATGGTGAATATCATGGGCGGATTAAACTTACTTGTAACATCAATCGGTATTCAATGTTCAACAGAATTTTGCGAGTTTCTGCAGCCCCCAAGATTAACAAAACGACAGGGTATATCAGGATCGAGAAGGTAACTGACCTCGATAGTCGCGAATAAGGACGTGTAACGTTTCTGTCTGTTGAACCCATCCCATAAGACCAACGTTCGGAGCTAGAGGTATGATTGGGTAGCGTTGAATATGAAGCGAGCGCTTGAAACTGTCAGGATCCTGCGATAGCAAGGTATTGACAAGACCGAACAACTGCATTGCACGCTCATCCTGTCGCAAGTCCTCGTGTCCTGTACAAATGCTTATAATAATCCACCTCGAGCCCGTAGCGATTACTCACCCTTTAGTCCAAACTGATACTCCTTTCCATCGTGCCCGAAAATCGACATACGCCTAGGCCTTTGTTTTGAGGCGATGACAACTAGGTTAGGCGAGAAGCTTGCAATAGTGACCACCGGGCGGCCGACAGCATACGAGCCTATTTACCACATGAGTAAACGCTATTTGGTGTAGCTTATAGAATAACGAACCGGGAATGGCTAAACGGAGATTCCGCGCTCGTTTCAGTATGGGGCTTGCAAACTGAAGATCCAAGACTGGCATAGCGGCCAGCTGTCGTTCAATACGCTTGAAAACCACATAATATCTATAAAAACTGAGTGAATATGCGCTACTGGAATCGTTTGATAACTTACACGTCCCAAGCCGCCGTGAGGTCTTGTACTCGGCCGTAGGCTTGATAAGCGCGTGTGTGTTCGCGAGCCTGTGCGAGTTGCTCTCCGAACGTTTGCAAGAATGACCTTTCGCGTGTGGTGCTCCCCCCCTTGACAAACGGTTAGCCAAGTTAAACATTAAGAGGCTTAAGAACACACCTTTTCTAGCTGAGAATGTAATGGCTCGAGAACGGCAATCATGCCTTCAGGATCGCGCTCCGTGAAGTATAATCTTGACGCTTCCTCCAATCCCTCATGCCACATTTCGGGCCACAAGATTGCAACCCGGATCAATTCTTGACTGATCGAAAGCGCTTCCTCAACCAAAACGTTGTTCTGAGTCCGCATTCGATCGAGTATTAACGCGGCGGCCTGCTTCCGAGCCATACTTGTACTGCGGGAAGCAACTGAAAGGGGATAGATCAATGCTTGAGGATGGGCTTGTCCGACCCCTAGAAGGAGACTGTTGATTAAGCTTCTAATGAGCGGGCTGGGCGTCTGAATCCGAGCAATAATCTGATTTGGGTGGATTACGGGTGCGGGTAAACAAGGGCAGAGTCTCTTCACGAGTGCTAGACATACCTGGGGTATCACTTCCAGCCAGGTGTCCGCTGGCAGTGCCGATATCCCTTCGGCCATGTCCTTGTGAACGGCCTGCAAATATGTTATTAATAGCTTCATACTCGTCCAAACAGTGCGTACTGGGTGAGCACCGTATTTGAACCACATAGTCTGAGAGCGACAATAATGAGCAGACTCAACAGCGTAAAAAACTAACACTAACCAATAACCGAAGACTGTCTTGAAGGCTAGTGTTCTTTCGCAACTCAATACTCCGGAAGAATCCTGCCAGCCCTCAGCCAAAGCTCGTAGATTATATAATGATAGCTATACCTTGCATCGCTCCTAGGATATATGCGATCATTGTAGGAGACACCTCTTCCGTTCGCTGGTCGGTATGGCTTTCGTAAAGGGCAATCACCTCGTGGTTTGCGGAGGCCCATGTGGACCACGCTAAGACCAAGTCAGACACGGCGCTTATGGTCAACAAACGACAAACCTTTGTACCAGTCTGGCGCAATCTTCGTAGCCAAGTCGTAACCACTGAGTACGACATCCGGTTGAGTCTGACCAAAAGGAATAAGGCTATATTATAATTGTCGCAAGCGGCGGACGTACCTTAGCCCATTGGGGGTCAAGCTCAACCATCCATTCAGCACGTTTCAGATAACATTTTGCCAAGAGCTTGCTGAAATCTTTCAATTGTGGCTCGGTGTTCAACTCGTCGATATGGGCAAAGGGGTCATCCGGATCTAGTCCAAGGTCCCGAGACATGTTCCCAATAAATCCTGACATGGCATCAATCGTTCTCATCTTATGTAGGCCAGTCCATAAGAACTTCAGGTGCGAATAGATCACCGAAGGGGGAGCAACAGAGTCCTGCGAGAAGTTAGCACATGCTAGACATGTAACGGGCTTTGGCTTACTCCAGTCGATGACGTCCAAAACTTCTCGTCCAGCAGCGAGTTGAACGTCCGCTCAGCTAGGAACGACCGACCGTTTTTTCGACAGAGATTTGCGAATTTCGTCCACATAGTCGGGTCCTGTTTTGGAATCAAGACCAACGTGCGTAGCTGGACGATTCGCTGCCAAACTTCAACTTCGGGCTGAGCGTGTTGTAGCCTTTGTTGTGTGATTTTACATGAAAACCAACCCCAAATCAGCTCGCATTTGTGTGCTTACCTGTGCATCCATACTTTCTGAATCGCACTTTGTCGTTCTGGATTGTC
>WSLO01000445.1:3346-13864 GCA_019677385.1 Ceratobasidium sp. 392
ACACTCATGTCTTGCTCCTGGATCACCTTCAAGAACACACTCTCCAGCCCCAGTCTCTCTACCGTATACTCCATCTCCGTCCCTTGCGCTTCATACTGTCCGCCCCTCTGTCTGCTGAGTATCCTAAATAGCTCGGCCAGCGAGGTCTGTCCGATAGGTACCTCGAAGCGAGTCGCCACATCTTCAGCCTGCCGAGATCCAGGGAATTGCGACATAATCGCGCTCGCGCTGGCCACTTCCTCCGGTGTGCGAGCGGCAAAATGAACTTCGTAGGTTGAAAAACGGGAGACGAGCGTGTCGGGGGTGCCGATTGCTAAACAAAGCTATGTTGTGAGCCACAAAGAACAGCGGTTATGGACTAGACATTACATACCGAGCATTCGCTTGGCGAGGATCCCAACTCTGGATGCGAGCGCAGACGCTTCCTCCATGGAGTGAGTCGTAATCACCACCGCCTTGCCAGTGCTCACGCGCCGGAGCGTCTTCCACATGGCGCGCTTAGTGGCAGCATCAACGCCTGTCGAGTATTCATCGATCAACAGAACGCGAGGGTTGCCTGGAAGATGGCTTCGGTTAGTCCAAGTACAAAGCGTGAAGATCATGAGATACTGTACCTAGTAGAGCTAGTGCAAGACTGAGTTTACGACCGTTCCCTCCGCTCAGTTTAGTCGCTAGTCGACTTTCATACCGCTTCAGTGCGGTTGCTTCCATCAGTAGTTCAACGTTTCGCTTCAACTCCTTGCCATGGAGGCCCTAGACAGCGCATTTTCGATCAGATCGTTATGCACGGTGGACAACTGGGGAACTTACCTTGAGACTACCATATATCATCATATGCTCTTTCACCGTCAGCTGAGTGTCCGAGGCCGTGAATTGTGGAGTCACGCCTAGCGATAACCGAGCATCCGCCAGCTTATGCGCAATCGATTTCCCGCTGACTCTCACATCTCCTTCAGTGGGACGAATGTTGCCCCGTATCATGTTGAACGTCGTGGTCTTGCCCGCACCGTTCGGCCCGAGGAGCGCCAAGGTTTCGCTGTCAACCCCAAACGACACATCGTCTACCGCGGTGAACCGTCCAGGGAACCTCTTGGTCAGATCCAACACGCGCAGTGCGTCATCGGAGCTGTGTACGCGCTCTGCTTCAGCCTTGACCTCGACGCCGAACATCCCGCTATGCGCCATCAGATCTTCCAAGTCCGCTCTCATGGTTTCCGAGTTATCTTTCGAGCGGAGCCACGAGGGGATCGGCTTGCCGTTCTCGATCCAGAGGAGTAAGCTGAAGAGAAACACGATCCACCCGACCGAGTATACGATCGGTCCACCAAACTTGTTCATCGCGAGGGGAGAGGTAGAGCTGTAGTTGCCGAGTCCGTCACAGAGAATCGAGAACAAGTTGACTGAAACTATTCCTGCGCGAACCTGCGAAGATCTGTTAGCTACGTAGGGATTGCTTGAGAAGATGCGCTTACCACACTGGTAACGGGTGAGATCAGCGAGACCGTATAATCTATGATTGAAAGCATTAGTTCGTGTGTAAATAGGCAGGACGACTGGGATTTCACTTACGAACGGCATCAAGTGTCTCCTCAAATCGTGACGGCGAGGAATACGTGACTGCAAGGATGTATGCGCTCCCGTACACCTAAATAAGCATCACTTGGTTAGTTGGCGCAAAAAGGAAGAATAAATGGGACATGCCAAAGACATAAGTGCGTTATAGCCTCCGGTAATCGCAAACGCAGCAATCGGCGATTTAGCTGCGCCCAAGACCATATGTAAGTAATCTAGGTCTAATTGTGACAAGAATACACTCACCAAACGTCGAAACCACGTACGCAAACAGTGCCCCGGCGATTCCGTAGAGAAAAATAACACTCCACAGAGCACCAAGCGCATAAAACTGGCTTGTAGTGGTACCAAATATAGTAACAACGAATGTCGCAACGAGTGCTATCCACGGCAAGTCAAATAATAGATGACCGAGCCAGAGTCCGGCGGGTCTCATCCCGTTGGAGAGTTGCATGGCCTGTACATTCGATCGGCGCTCGGCTGATACGTAGAGAGCGAAAAAGGCGGGCCAGACACCCATAAATGCGCCAAAGAAGCCTTCCCACCTAGCTGCTTGGCCCTGATGTGAACGATATAAACGCACAATTTTTATCGTAGATTTAATTCAACTTACTAATCCTGTTAGTTGAGTCCCTGGCAAAAGCTGATAAAACGCCGCGATTGGAGGGGTCGTCCCGTTTCGCGCCAACGCTTGGTTGGCCAGCACATTACTTGCCAAGTTGAGCAGCGCAAGACCACCAAAGAACCCCGGCGAGGACTCCCATGCAATCGTCGCTTGACCATCTTGAACCTTCAACCCACCGAGCGACAGGTTCCGGTATGTATCCTGTATAGTCTGCGAGAACCCGCTAATAGGTACCTTCCTTTGTGGTAAGTTGGACGAATCCAAGGCTGCGAGCAAGTTGGGAGGAGATATAACCGGCCAGTAACTGGGTGGTACTTTTTGCTCGACTTCGGATTGGGGCAAGAAGCGAGCAGCAGGGAGGTAGAGCGGAACCGTCCTGTCGATATCTTGGGCAAGGCTACATGTATTGGTTCGGCCCTGAAGGAATATGAGTGGAACACAGGTGCCAGTGAGGGTGATGACGATCATCAAGAGATAGGTGAGCCAGGATCGTCGAAGGATGAGTATGCGCTTATGGAAACCGGTCAAAGCTTGGCGGAAAGGAGAAGTTTTGCGGCCATCCGAGAGCGCCAACGGTTTAGATTTTTCAACAAACTCGACGCCCGGCTCGTTCCCAAGCAAAGTTTCGTCGCTCTCAGCGTCGCTGTTTAGGGAATCGGTAGACCTGGCCCGTCCTAGATCCATAGAAAGTCGCGAGGCCGCCGTGTCCTCGGAGGCGAGGAGCTTCAAGAATACGGTCTCCATAGTCGTCCCTTTGACATCGTAGCTAGCTATGCCTAACTCTTCCTTCTGTGCTTCCAGTGCGTCTAGTACTTCTCCCACGACCTGCGGGTCCTTAGAGTGCAGAGCGTACGATTCAGGCTCGTCGTCTGGAGCAGCGAGAGGAGCATGTGCCCGAATGACCGAGAAGATGGAATGATGGGATGTTAGAGGCGCAGAGTTGGTTCGGGTAACGTTTATAGAGTAGCCTTCCCCAAGTTGAGATTTGAGCGAAACTGGAGAACCTTGCGCGAGGAGCTTCCCTGGGGCAGCTAGGATGGCAATCTCGTCCGCCAGCAAATCTGCCTCGTCCAAAAACTACGCATATATTAGCTTTCTGGTCCAGATTTCTCATAAAACATAACTTACGTGCGTGGTGAACACAATACATCGACCCTCCCGCGCCTTGGTCAAAGCCCTCCAGATCGCCCTCCTACTAAGCGGATCAACCCCACTCGTCGCCTCGTCCACAAGCACGATTCGACTATCCCCTACCAAACCCGCCGCGAGCTGCAACCGGCGCTTCTGCCCGCCCGAAAGGGTCGCAGCCTGCGCATGCATCTTGGAACCAAGGTCACAGTCATCGAGGAGCTGCTCGACCGACTCTTTGCTCGTTTCAAACGGATTAGCCGAACCCGGAGAAGCGTTCGAGAGTTTGATTTCTCGCCAAAAGCGCATGGTTTGGTAGCACGTTAGTTCGGGGAAGAGGATATCTTTTTGAGGTACGAGTCCTAGCGACCGTCTCTCCATTCCGATGAGCGACTGTCGCTTCGACTTGGACTGCTCCCCAAACTCGATTGATCCGCTCGTCTGCTTCTCCAATCCAGCGACCATCTTCAACGTCGTCGACTTTCCACTCCCATTCGCTCCTAGCAAAACAAAGATTCCACGTGACGGGATAGTCATCGACAGATCCTTGACCGCCGTAAACTCAGGAGCGTTCCATTTCACAGAGGGGAACTTCTTGGTCAAGTGGTTGAGGGTGATCGCAGGAGAATGCGAATAGGATTTAGACGTAAAGATCGGCATATGAGGCTCATCCACTTCAAGACGCTCAAACTCGTGGTGAGATTTGGCAATCGGGCGGCCAAGTTGATAAAGTCGACGCAGCAGAGAGCCAGAGTCAGTGCTCGGATCAAGCATCAACCTTTCAATGATACCAGCGACAAGTAGCCACAAAAAGATGTTGAGTGATCCTACTAGAATAACGTTTCCAAGGATATGCGCGTCCGAGCCTCCAGTAAGTGCAACTTGAGCGGGTAGCTGCTTCCGCTCGAATCGCGAGACGGCTTTGATAGCAAATACGAAGAATCCGGGTGGAAACGCGAACGTGGCCAACGCTGCCGTGGAAGGATCCATTGGCAGGCGAATGGCGATGATTGCGAAAACAACAGCTAGGAAGGTAGTGCCTATCGCGGCGAGTTGTGGGGATTTGCGGAATGGCATGCAGGCGAGGAAAGAGTACGAGGTTAAGGAGAATCTATAAGTAAAGTTGGATGTGAGTGTGGCTTGGACGAAGGACAAGTGGGAGAGCGTACCCGGTGATGAGGTGAATAGCGACTAGGAGACCAAAATTCGTCTCAGTGAAGACGCGGAGGTGCCATATAAGAGCCGAAGTGACCCATGCGGGTACATGAAAGAGCGAGATGCTAAGGTACCATGAGCTAAAGCATGGAGGTTAGTTATCTTCCGGAACAGCACTAACAATAGAGCTCACATGATACGCGCCCCACAACTGCAGCCCATAACATGCATCAAGCTTGCGAGCCCGCTCGAGCATTCTTCCACAAAAGCACCAGACATTTGATAGACTACGCCTATAAATGCGACGAAAAACACGAGGGCTAGGATTGAATGAACCGTATTCACGTAGGCTATTGGCCAACGCGTTAGTAGCCGCGCATTTATAGATAGTAGAGCACTCACAGAGCCGCTTCTGTAAAAATGCCTCTTCGTTCGTTTGGATTGTATAGGGCCACTCTTGAGGCGTCTTTACATCCGTTATGCCCATGATCTGCATCCCCGTTTTTTCTACCGCCCACTGCAGAGGTAGCGCAATGCGCTCGTAGTCGCTCTTATGTCCGGGCACATCCACCATTCGCCGTCCAGCGTCAAACCGCATCGTATAGCTCAGAGGTTGAAGGACTCCAGGGCCGGCAGGAACATTATCGAACACAAGGACAGCAAGACAGTCCGAGACGAGTCTGAAATTGCCTGGACATGCGTTTAAAATCGCATCTCGTGAGGGGAGTTGCTTGAGTCGGGACTGTTGTTTCGGTGATAGGTTGGATGAGTTTACGAAGGTTGAGATAAAGTTGGGGACGAGTGAACTGGAGGAGTTGGTGGTATCGACGTAGTAGATTGTGTCCTCGGTCCAAGTTTGGGAGAGCGGAGCGATAGGGGCAGGTGATCCGAAGCCGAGCTGTAAACACGTTGAGCATGGCGAGGCTAGAGGGCCGGAAATGACGTACATCGTTGGGCAACCAGAAAATCTCGAAACCATATGCGAAAAATAACGCAAAAGCTATTCATGATACTTAGTCTAGACGAAAAATAAATCCCTTGAAGGAACGTACCACTCGGCAACAGGAAACATCTCAGAAAATTCAACTTTATGTCTATGTTGGTACTTCTCGCCTCGACAAAGAAGGGCAATGCTACTTACCAACCAGTGATTCCTAATCACAATCAAGTTCTTCTTCGCCAACGCACGGAACTGACACCAAAAGGTATTCAACATCGCAGGGGGTATAAGAATGGGGCATGTTGTAAGCACTTCGGCCGCAGTTATATAACTCCATGCTCGGCGGACTCGGCGAGGTAAGAAGTATGACGCAACAAGCAACGCCCCCAGTGAATCAAGGAGATTGCCACAGTTGCCGCAGGGTAAGTCACAGCCTGAGCGCCTTTCCTATCATAGTAAATTACTGCAAATAGAGATTTCTCCATGTTGTGTCTTCTATCGTCATCGCATCGAGAAGCTCCACGAAAGATGTCTTTGATATAAATTTGCCTTTTATGTCAGTTAAAATGATAAGACACTCGAGTGGGTGGAGTTTGCCCAGCCTAAACGCTCCGCAGTCCGAGTTGACCGAAAATTTGTCGGTCAGGCCTTCAGTAACCGAGGGGCCATCTTAAACCGTTGTTTGTAGGATTGACCGAGAAATAGCGGCGAATTAACACCGGCTGGTTGTGGTTGAGCACAGGACGCAAATAAAGTTCAGGATATGGTTCCATCAATCGGCGCTTATTGAGTATTGCAAATTAGTGGTAGTCTTGGCTTGCTCCCAAGCTCTCGACTCTCGTAAGATTCGCAGGCTATCTACGTATCTTGCAGGGATAGCACGTTAACTTCGCAGACTAGAGAAGTATCAAGATACACCCAAAATGATAGGACTTATGCGTTCCCAACCAACCACAACCATCGTTTCAGCTTCACCACAAGCAGCCAAATAAAGCTAAATTCAAATAAATATAGAAGCAATCCTCTTCGTTGGAGTCCATGGTCCAAAGCACAGCAGTCTTAGAATTCACCAAAATTTCCACCACTGCCTCATCTCCGCCTCGATCACAACACCGACACCCCTTTCGCCTATTACCTTCAAAAAGACACTCTCCATCCCTAGCCGCTCCACAGTATACTCCAACTCCGGTCCGTCATTTACTCTGCCTTCTTCTCCATTTTTATTGCCGCTTAACGTTTTAAACAAGCTAGCCAGAGATGTTTGCCCGATAGGTACCTCGTACCGTGTCGCCACATCTTCAGCTCGCCGAGACCCAGGAAATTGAGACATGAGTGTATCGGCTCGGGAAGCCTCCAGCGGCGTACGAACCGTAAAATGGACCTCATAAGTCGAAAAGCGAGATACAAGCGAGTTAGGAGTGCCGATAGCTATCGCAAGTTGCAGCTTCAGCCATGCGAAACGTAAAAGCTATAGAGTCGGCGCACATACCAAGCATTCGTTTAGACAGAATCCCGACCCTGGAAGCCAGTGCAGACGCTTCTTCCATAGAGTGTGTCGTGATGACCACAGCCTTGCCCGAGCTCACGCGTCGCAACGTCTTCCACATTGCGCGCTTAGTAGCCGCATCAACGCCCGTTGAATATTCGTCGATCAATAACACACGAGGGTTGCCTAATTTCAATATGGAAGTTTGATGGGCGCGGCGTGAATGAAAATACAGTATGGATGTACCGATTAGAGCCAGGGCAAGGCTAAGCTTACGAGCGTTTCCGCCGCTCAGTTTACTGGCCAGCCGATCCCGGTATTGTGTCAACGCAGTCGCTTCCATCAATAAATCCACGTTCCGGTCTAGGTCACCTCCGCGCAGACCCTACAGGTATAGCCGCAATGAATTAGGTTTTTCGTCCCAGAGAAGAGTCAGCAAACCTACCTTGAGACTCCCATAGATTATCATATGTTCTCGTACGGTCAACTGGGAATCAACCGCCGAAAACTGCGGTGTCACGCCCAACGACAGTCGAGCGGTGACCGGCTTGTCCACGATTGATGTCCCATTAATCAATACATCTCCTCGTGTAGGACGAATGTTGCCTCGAATAATGTTGAATGTTGTTGTCTTGCCCGCACCATTCGGTCCAAGCATCGCAAATATTTCGTTATCCACTCCAAACGACGCGTTTTCAACCGCTGCGAAAGGCCCAGGAAACGTTTTCCCTACATCCAGTAGGCGAAGCGTATCGTCTGATTGACGTACACGCTCAGCTTCAGCCTTAACCTCTGCATCAAACGCGCCGCCTCCCACCGCTACGTTTTCTATATCCGTCTCCGTCGCCGGAACAGCACGTCGGAACCGAAACCACTGAGGTAGTGGTTTGCCATACTCGATCCACATCAGGAGGCTGAACAAGAAGACGATCCAACCAATGAGGTAAACGATTGGCTCGCCAAACTTGGCCATGTTTGATGGGGAATTTGAGTCGAAGTTGCCCAAACCGTCGCACAGGAGTGAAAAGACGTTCATGGACACAAATGCTGCGCGAACCTATTCAACACAGTTAGTTAAGGTCAATAATTGGTTGAGGGGGATGCATACGACACTGGCAACTGGTGAGAGTAAGGATATTGTATAATCTATAAATTGATCCGTTCATTTAGGAAACAAGTACAGGATATATGCGGTGATAATGACTCACGGACGATATGAAGCGCTTGTTTTGATTCTGCTGATTGTGTGTACGTTAAGGTCACAATATATGCGGACCCGTACAACTGAGATTATTCGGTTAATTAGTTAAGTGGCGCGATGAGAAGAACGGCGCGCATATACCATGGACATCATGCCATTATATCCACCGGCCACCGCAAAACCAGCAAGAGGTGAATTTACTGCGATTATTGGCTCGGATAACACTCTCGGAACTATACTAGATAAGATTCACTTACCAAAGGTCGAAACAACATATGCAAACAACGCTCCTGCAATTCCATAGAGTTCAAGGACGACCCAGAAAACTCCAAGTGCGTAGAACTGGTTTGTTGCAGTGCCAAAGACAATACAAACCGCGGTTGAAATGAGAGTAATCCACGGAAGATCGAATAGGAGGTGGCCGAGCCAGAGACCGGCGGGCGTCATCCCGTTTGAAAGCTGCATCGCCTGCACAGAGGAACATCGTTCGACCGACACATAGAGAACGAAGAACGCTGGCCAGAGACCCATTGCCGCGCCGAAGAACCCCTCCCATTTAAGTGCCATTGCCTGCTCCCGTTTTGCATTAATATATATTAAGACTGTTTGCGTTTCAGGACTCACCATGCCAATAATTCGAGTTCTTGGCAAATCTTGAAAATACGCAATAATCCTTGGTCCTGTGCTATTTCTCCCGAGCGCCGCATTCGCTAGCACGTTGCTCGCTAGATTAAGTAACGTAGGCCCACTCCGAGACCCAGGTGAAGCCTCCCATGCAATCGTCGCTTGGCCGTAGTGAACGTCCAACCCTCCAAGCGACAAGTTCCGGTACGTCTGCTGTATCGTTTGTGAGAACGCTCTCGAATCGGGCATCTTTGCTTGGGGCAGTTGGGTCACGTTCAGCGACTTCAATAGGTTGGGAGGGGATATGACCGGCTCGTACTTGTCCGCCACATTCTTCCCGAATAGAGCCAACGTAATTGCCCTAGCCTCGGGCAGGTAGAGGGGACTGGATACCCCAAGATCTTTGGCAAAGCTGCATGTACTCGTCCGGCCCCCCATAAAAAAGATTGGCACGCAAGTACCAGCAATAGCAATGACAACCAGCAACGCATATGAAAGCCAAGATCGTCGTAGAACAAGCAGACGTTTATGGAAGCCTGTCAACGCCTGGCGGAACGGGGAAGTCTTGCGGCCATCGGAAAGCGCCAGTGGCTCGTGCTTTTCGTTGATCTCCACGCTTGAACTACGAGTGAATATGCTGTCGTCCACCGAAAGGTAACCGCTGTCCCGCATAGCATTCAAGTAGCCTCTCTTTGGTGTCGAGCCCCCGCTTCGCTTTCCATCGCCCATCAGCTTCAAAAATATGGTCTCCATCGTTGTGTTCTGCACATCATAGTTGTTCACGCCGAGTTCGACCTTTCGTTCCTCTAGAGCGTCCAATACCCGACCAACGACCTGTGTACTTTTTGAGCGTAATATATACGTATCGGGGTCTGTGTCGTCTGGAAAAGCGAGCGGGGCATGAACACGGATTATCGATAAGACCGAGTCGAAGGGAGGGTAGAGAGTTGGGTATACGCGAGTGATACGTATGGCATATCCATCTCCCAGCTTAGACTTGAGCGAAACGGGGGAACCTTGAGCGAGGAGTTTGCCAGGTGCAGCAAGTATAGCGATTTCGTCCGCCAATAGGTCAGCTTCGTCAAGAAACTTTATTCCCGTGTTAATTTTGAGCTATAGATGCTTCATAAGAAACGACTTACGTGCGTAGTGAACACCACACATCTGCTCTCTCGTGCCTTCATAAGAGCCTTCCATATCGCTCTCCGGCTGAGCGGATCAACTCCGCTTGTCGCCTCGTCCACAAGGACAATCCGGCTTCCGCCCACTAGACCAGCAGCAAGTTGCAGCTTCCGCTTCTGCCCACCGGATAGCGTCGCGGCTGGCGAATGTATCTTGGCGCGAAGGTCGCAGTCGTCGAGCAGCTGTTCAAGTGACTCTTGACTGGTTTCCAGTGGAACCAACGAGGATGAACGTGCACGAGGAAGTTTGATGTCTCGCCATAAGAGGACCGTTTGGTAGCAGGTTAGTTCGGGAAACAAAACGTCCCGCTGAGGCACCAGTCCTAGTGGCTGTCTCCCTATCCCACCTCCCCCATGTCGTTTCTCCGTCATCTCTCCTACCCCGGTACGCTCTCGTCCCTCTTCATCTAGTCCAAATATAATCGACCCACTCGTCGGCTTCTCCAGCCCAGCCACCATGCTTAGCGTAGTTGACTTTCCACTCCCATTCGCTCCCAGCAAGACAAATATCCCGCGCGAGGGTATAATTAAGGATAAATCTTCGACAGCCGTAATTCGTGGTGAGCGGCGCTTCGTAGGAGGAAAGGTCTTGCTCAGGCGGTTCAA
>WSLO01000446.1:0-16419 GCA_019677385.1 Ceratobasidium sp. 392
TGTCCGGCCTTCGCCGAACGTTCGTCGTAGGGAGAAGCGTCTACCTTATGTCGCGTTTATCTTTTCATTTTCCATACTCAAAATCGTCGACGTTTAACTAACATTTTCCCATTTAATTTCGACAGGTAAACGACCGATGCTACATTAACATTTTCACATACCCCTATCGCTCTACCCCTGCGCCACCCACCCTTCCGCCCTTCGATCGCCCCAAACACCCTCCATCCTTCAAGCTCCCTCCGACGGCTCTGGACTAGTGGATATAGTATAGGGGGTAACCGCTGTAGTAGCTATACTTGTACACAAGAACCCGAACATTGTAGCTGAACCATCGAGCCACCACCTTGACAGATTATTCAGCACAATACGCCGTGTAGACACGTAAACTACTCACAGGAGCATATATGACCATGCATACAATAAGGATGATGTTACGCACTAAGTGAGGCGAAACAAAAAGACGGGGCCGCAAAGCAGCTTGGTACGGCGAGGGCTGAAACATGGGCAACAGCGGCATATTGGATATTCGTATGTAGTGAATAAGAACGCGAGTGAGGCGTGACTTTACTAGAGGTGGTTGTAGTCGACTTTGAGGGGCAAAGGCCCGGGGGCGAGGTATATACTTGCTAGGTTTCTGTTCTGCGCGTTTGAGGTCCACCCTAAGCAATCGGCATTGGTGTCGTGATCGGTGAAGATGAAATTGTGATTTGAGGTCATATTAGATAATGAATCAAGAGACAAACATGAAAGTCGAGCAGTGAATGATGTAAGAAAATTAAACGATTGTATTTGTACTGGCCGGCATGTACACGAGGATAAGAAACTTTACATTGTAACAACAAACGTGGCAATTCAAGCCATTGTGAAAGAACTAAAGCTGAGTAGACTTGTATGAACTCTCCTTGATCCAGCGCGGCGGCGTCTGTGGCAGTTGGGGAGGTTTGAAGACAGAGCCAGCGTACTGCGGATGTGGCTGCCCTGCCCTGAAACGAACCCATTGCATGAGTCCTACACTCGAAAGCGTACATACCCAACATATGAACACTTCGTCACCGGGCTCTGTCGCAGGGCTGAAATGTACGTCGCCCTCAAGGCGCTCGTTGGGGTTCTGCGAAGCCAAGCCGTCCTCAGAGTAAGACCATCGTGCCTTTCTCAACATACTCTCGTCGACTCCCGCTGGTTTTGAATTGAACTTGAACCCTCCCCCGGGGCCACCTCTACAAATTTTGATAGATTAATTAGATAACTCAACTTCTTGAACGCGTGTACTTACAACCACTTATCACCCACAGGTTTCTTTTGCTGCCTGCGCTGGCTACTATGTGCTTTAGTTAGTTTTAGGGCTAGCGCTGAATGTAAACAAGCTCACCGAACTGAACTAGTCTTTGCTTTCGTGTTGGGACCGCTAAATTCGCCGGTTAGTTTGTCCATCCACGAGTCGCTTGCCTGAAGCCCGGTATTGCTTGACTGTAACCCGGTATTGCTTGACTGAAACCCAGTATCCCGCAGGTTCATCCCCCACGCTTCGGCCAACTCCTCGTTGATGTCGTCGGAGGTCTCCGAGTCAGAGTGAACTGAGATAGCTGGCTCGTCGTATGATAGCATGGTCGAATACGTCGGATGGGAAGGTCCAGCAACTACACCCACAAGGGAGGAAGAGGCAGCATGGGCAACGGTAGTGGCTGGAACGACGGAGGTAGAAGGAACAATCTGGGCAGCAGGAGCAACAGGAGTGGCATGCACGACAGGCGCAACAGGCTCGACAGGCGCGACAGGCGCGGCAGGCGCGGCAGGAGCGGCAGGCGCGGCAGGCGCGGCAGGAGCGGCAGGAGCGGTGGCAGGAACAGCCTGGGCCTGGGCGGCGGAACTGGAGACAAGCGAGATACTTGTCGGAGGTATGCGGGGAGCTGGACTTGGAGTTGGAGCCGAAGAAGCCGTATAGTACGCGTCCGTCTGGGGCGAGCTACCAAGTAGATACATCAGAAATGTTTTAAGCTCCATAAATATAACATACCTTTCTAGAAGAAATAACGGCCGTCGAGCGTTGTCCTTGGAATGAGCCATCCAGGCCAGTGTGTTCTGTCCTGCGCTAGACGGTTGAGGTGCAAGTAAAGGAGTCGCCGGAGCAAGAGTCTCATTCGTATCCTCCTGGAAACTAGGCGCACCGAATGCCGGAAGAAAGTTTCCAGGATCACGAGGCGGCATCTGAATAGGTGCCGCGACCATACCGGCAGACAGCGCTTGGCTGATGGAATCAAAAGCCGAGCGAGGAGGAGGATGAGGAGAATAAGGCTGAGGGTTGGGAGGATGTGCAAACGTAGGTCCTGACGCCGCGATACCTTCGAAGACGGGAGAAAAAAAAGGGGTGCTATTTGTTGGGGTTGACGGAGGCCTGGGCGTAGCAAAACGACTTTGAGACATTGGCGTTTGATATCGCGTTGATGCCGTAGGGGTAGCGGTGCGAGCATTAGAGAGTGGAATAGGTGAACCGTGCCGGGACCAATCGTACAGTGGGTCAAGTACTGTGCGCGGCGGTTGCCTGTTATAATTTGTCAGCGGGTGAATAGATAACATACAGGGACATGCGTACCTTGCATCTACCTCAGACCGTCTATATGGGTGCAGACGGTGTTGACCCGAGGATGAAAATCGATGCGGCCGCAAGGAAGGTGCGGCTGGTGGTGGATATGGGCTGGTATATGCCGGCGGTACCGTTGGTAGCCTACGAGTGTGGTGTATTGCACAATGTAAGCGCCCAAGTTAGCTAGCTAAATAAGGCGCTGGATAAACAGACCTAGGAGCATTGTCGGGTCTCCCGAAGGGAAGGCCCGCTGATGTAGGCACCGGTCGAGATGGTCCCGCAGGCGGGCTACGGGCAACAGACCAGTCAAAGTTTGGGCCAATGCCGTACGCGTCGGGTAAGGGGGGCGGGTTGTTGAACAGAGAAAGAGGATTTTGAATTACGGAAGATAGTTTATCGCCGAAGTCGAACATGTTGGTGCGTCGAAAGTCGGTAGAGATTGAGGCAATCAAGCGAGCGGAAATACAAGATACGCGTACCAGACGCAGTCGTGGAAGAGGAAGCCCAAAATACGGAGGGAAGGGGCATTATATATTTCTTTCGGAAAGCCCCAAGAGGCTCGCAAAACATAGGAGGCAGACTTGCACGCGCGATGAATGGGGCTTTAGACGGATAGAGTTTACGTGAGGTCTGGGCCTGATTCATAAGCGCAGAGCGCTCTACTTATAATTACCTTAAGTAGAGTTTTAAATTTAGTGATTCAAGGGTGCGGGTTGTTACATTCGCGCATTAAATAGTACATGAGGAAAAAATTATAACTACATGTCTACGTCACTGGTACTTTCTTCCCGAAATTTACCTTCATCCTCCGCATCACTCACAACAATCGCGGTCGGAAGGCGGCCGATTACACCGCGGTCGAATAACTTTTCGTGAACCAGAAAATTGTATCTATGCGGGATAAACCGATAGAACTCCCGCTGCACTTGAGGTAGTTTCCTAAGCCATTCGCCACTCATGCAGGTAATTGGTAGTCCTGTAACGTCAATCTCCCGCGTGCTGACGTTGTCCGACGGAATTCGGATATGCATCTGACTGCCCTTGCTTCCCGGGCCTTTGATCCATAATTTAACCAGTAGATCCAGTTTACTGGAACGGTTTTAGTAAACGAAGTTTATTGAGAAACAGATACGTACCTTTTGAGAACGTGAACATGTGTGGACAGCTCCGGACGCCTATTGATCATGTAGACACCCTTGCGTACTGGGTCTTCTTCGTCGGAACTCGTTCCATCGAGGCCAAGTCGAGTTAAGAGCATACGATGCATGTTCAGAGCCTTTGGGAACCTGTCAAGAATTCTTAGTCGGCTTTCGTATAGCTATCAGTGTATCCGTATTAGTACGAACAAAATTCAGACTAAAAGTGTACAAAACTCACTGTTGCCCTGCGAGACGCCTTGCTCGCTTTCTTCAGTCGAATCTTCTTAAGTTCTTGCGCATCTTCCTGCTGCGCATCTTTCCAGGTTCTGCACAAGTAACGAATGTGTTCTGAAACCTGGGCCGGTAGCTCCTTGAGCTCTTCCGGCGTGAGCGCATCACCTTCCCAGTTTGCACAAACCCTCTTGACCACAACATCCGCGGCTAAACGATTGAAGATGGACTTTTTTGTCTCCTCCCAGCGAATACCAAAATTATTTTCGGTAGGATATCGGATTTCGTCTGGAGGCGAATCCGGGAGGGGTTGGGTTTTGTCGGTTCTTTTGAGAAGTTCCATGATACATGTACGGATGACGCTCTTGGAGAATCAAGTTGTTAATAATATGTTTAAAATACACGGAAAGACTTACTGATATGAAAACCCTTCGAGCTTCACGAGCTTGCTTTCCGGCGGGGTCGTTGTGGGGTACTGACTGGTCCCAGTCTTCTTCTGCCGGCGGCTGAGATGGAAAGGGACGGCGAGGTTGTTTGGGGTCTGGCGCAGAGCCAGACTTGTTTTCTGGGCGCCTCGATTCTTTTATGCCTTGCAAGGCTCGGTGTAAAACATCTTGCTTCTTGATTAGCCTTCCCATCAAACGGCACACAAGTTTCTATTACTCCAGGTGAGCACCATTCGTAGCAGCAGACAGAAGCTCTTACAAGGTCAACGTCTCCATCACCACCGCCTTGGTATAGGGTCTCGAGTACCTGATCGTGCTCAGATTGTAGGCCCTCGAAGACCTCGTCGTGATCGATTTCCATATTCCGCGGCTGGGCAGCGGGTGTGGTCGATCCGGCTTGGTCATGCTGTGACTGGCCGGGGGTTTCTCTTGGCTGCGCAAGATTGCGGGTAGCATCATGTAATGCCGCCTGCACTGCAGGAGCCTGAGGTGTGTTGAGCAGGACGGTGGGGTAAGCGAAAATACAATACTCACCCCACTTGAAGAGCTTCCGGCGCCTGGAGTCGCGTTTGGTAAAAACCCTTGAACCGCCCATATGAGTAATCGTAAAACGGAAATACGGAACCATGAATACCTCGAGCGGAATCGAGAGGTTGTGAGGGATCTCCTGAGCTCTGAAGCCCGTGGGGACGTTTATTCTTCAAGTGTAGAGCGAAAAGTTTTAGGTCCTAAAAGCGAGCGAATGAGCAAATGTTACACACCTGTGGTCCCTCGTCGTTTGTTCCTAATTCATCCTGGACCCGAGGGTGTTTGGGGCGCGACGGTGGGGCTAGACTTGCTTTATTGGGTCGAGAATATGGATTCCGAGCGTTCACGGTGGCGATTGAGACCATTGTTCGGGGGCCTCGGCCGTTACCTCGTGGAGTTTGAGCGGGGACAAATCCGGGCTGTATGTTGGCCAACTGAGTAGGCTGAGGTGTCATTAGGCTGGGTTGAGCGTTTGACGAAGGCACGGGCTGGGCTGTCGGTTGGACTGGAACTTGAGGCAGAACGGGCTGCGTACGTTGAGAATTCAATTGCGCCTGGAGCTGCTCTGCCGAATGGATCCACTGAGGGCTTGATGGCGCTTGGGGTTGTAGCGTGGAGTGGGTAGGGATTGGATGGCCCGTTGGCTGAGTGACCGGCGCCACCACGGACTGAGGTCGAACCAACGGATATGTGGGAGCGGGTTGAGCATGGTTATGCGGAATCGTGGTAGGCTGAGCAACTGGCGGCACTGTAGACTGAGGTCGAACCACTGAAGCTGGAGGAGCGAGCTGATTACCATTATGCGGGATCGTGGCAGGTTGAGCGATTGGCGGTACCGTGGACTGAGGTTGAATTATTGGGGCTGTCGGAGTGAGTTGGACATAGTTAGGTGCGATCGCGGCAGCCCGAGAAAAAATTTGGGTGCATGCAGGTTGAGCGACAGCAGGTTGGACAACGGTAGGTTGCGCGACGGGTTGAGCGACGGGTTGAGCGACGGGTTGGACGACAGGTTGGACGACAGGTTGGACGGCGGGTTGGACGGCGGGTTGGGTGACAAGTTGGACGGTAGATTGTGCGACGGGTTGTGCGACAGGCTGGGCGATAGGTGGGGCAATAGATTGAGGAGCAGGCTGGGCGATAGGTTGAGCGACAGGCTGAGTCTGGGCCGCCGGGTTGATAGCCAATTGAGCAATATTGTGACCCGTTGGTTGTGCAGCAATCGGTGTGGCAGGTTGAGCAATCGCGTGCCCATTTTTGGGAGAGAAAAGCTGTTGAGGAGAAGCATCCTATTGGAGTGTTGCTTTAGTCCACAAGATACCGGCTCAAGTTAGTAAAATGGGGCGTACGCTACCGTTATTTGCTCCGGGCAACATGCTTCGAAACTAATGTTGGCCAGCAACAAGTTGAAGAATACGGGGGAAGGGGAGAGAGAGAAAATTAATCAGTGAGATTGTTAAATAACGGTAGGAAGGTGGCTTATGGCTTATCTTTTGTGACCGGTAGTAAGGCTTTTTGTACACGCTATGGAGGCTTTCGCGTCTGTCGCACAAGTCTAGAAGTTATTGTAGATTTGTCGGTTGCGTTAGTCTTGGATAGATCGCACAGGCACTGGTCGAGTCTCTAGCATCTGACCAAATTGTCCTCGTTTAGGCCACGTGCTTCAACACAAATGATTTTGTACATAATTCCCAGAAACAGTACTTTTGCTCTGCTGCTTCGCCCGTAGTAAGACATAAATGGCCGGCAATTATTATTAGAGAGGAAGATAAGAGAATAAAATACAAGGCGTAGATACAGAGCCCGCTTATCCACTAATTACTAAACACAGAGAAAACTCCCTTGTACTTTCGAACGTACCGAGCGTAACTCTCAGCCAAAATCCAACGCGGCGCGGACTTGCCACGCTGGAAAAGAACATGGGTTGAGTACAGTGGGTGAAGCGATCCCCTCATTGCCACGGTCCATTCGAACTGGTTGTGGTCGCCTTGGCGGGGTACGCAAACCCAAAAAGTTGCGTCGTTCATCCCAGGTAGCACCGAAGCGTGAATGTCACCAACTCTACGGCCCAATATAGGCGTATTAGTGATACCTCCCCGCGGTGAGAACGACCAAAGTCCGTCACTTGCGAATGGGTTGAAGCGCTTAGGGATGGTTCGATAGTAGAGGGTACCGTATTGTGAACGTCTTGATTGTTTAATCATAGGTTAACGAGACTCTCAAAGCATGGACATCGAAGAAGAGCGACTTACCCAAAATGAAGGTTAAGCTGAGGGGGATGATAGCGATAAACATGAAGTTCGACTTCAATCTCGGGTGTCTCAGACCTAGAAAGGCATGTTAGAGAACGAAGACTCCGCTGGTGCGTAGACTTACCTCTTCGCCGCAAACTCGTGTAACGTGGACTTACGAGGCGACCGGCGCGGGGAGAGCGACTGATGAGTGACAGCATGGCGAGATTGGTGAGCAGCAGAACGACGAGGCGACCGGCGCGGAGAAGCAGAAGTACGAGCCATCAAGGCAGTCTTAGGAGAAAAATGAGTGGAAGGCAGTAGGAGGGTTTCGCGTTTGCGTATCATAAGGCATGCTCTTATACTGAACTTGACGCATGAACAGACGCCCATAGGTTTGCGAGAGCCACACAGGAGGCTTGAGGGACGAAGAAAGTTACAGCAGAAAGCCGCCAGCCAAAAGAGAGTTTGCGTTTACGGAAACCCGAGGTAAGATGACATCATTATAATTGACCACAGAGAGCAGAGCATAAGCACGTTTGAGAGATCCAGATTCAGCTAATTTTTATAGATAAATTCATACTAGTACAAGCTCCACGGTGGTTATCATAAGTGGCGTTGGCTTTGGGGAGATGTGAGGATGCAGCGCGGCAAGGTCAGAGGCAAGGGCAGGCTCGCCCTGGAGCATGTGGTGAATGAGGATTCAGTGGCGGTGTACTAGTGGCGGTGTACTCGGGCCAGTCTCTCGTCAGGGGACCACTCCGAAAAGTTATTAGAAGTGTAAGAAAGTCTAGAAATGTTCAATAAACTCGATGATAGTCAGTTTAAGTCTCGTAAAATGTAAGAAAATTTAGCATACTAAGCAAAAGTGTGCAGAACTAGAAGGAACTCGAAGAAAGTCTTGAAAAGTGAGGTTTCATCTGTGACAAGGGTGAATAAGCCACCTACGCCTCAAGAGTTAAGAGGAATGTACAAAAGTATATGAATCTTATTGATTGTCCTTCAAAGTTGGCGAAAGTACGCAAAAGTACGAGGAAGTGTAAGCCTCGCCGAAATCCCCAACGGCCCCAAGCCCTGCAGACTCTAAATACCTGGGCGCTACGGAACATGCGGGACAAGGACTTGACCGTGTATTTAGGACTCGCGCCCGTGAGTCTCAAACTCATAACCCCCACTCTTAGCTGAATCCGTTACCTAAAATGTCGAACTCCAGCAACACTACAGTCCAGGATCACGTCATGGACTGGTCCGCCGAACCCACCAACAACGACCAGTCCGCCGCGGCAAACCACAAAGCCACCACAGCATCTACGAAGGCTACTCAGCCGGTCGACATCGATATCACCGTCATTCTCAAGAATACCAAGACAGAAAGTGTCGAGCATAGCAATCAGCTCCGGCCTTACTTCGCCTACAAGCATATAGCCGGCGCATTTATCTTGGTTCAACTTCTTTACTGGGTACGTACGCGCTGTTTCAACGACTCGACACTAGGCTGATCTTAGATACAGCGCACTGAAAAAGTTCTTGCTTATATGATCTTCCTCGGCCACCTTTTGAAGGTTATTGCCTGCGTTAGTGCGTCCATCTGGAAGGAGGACCTCCTCATGTGCCTCCACACGCTGGTGTTACTCGCCCAGGTATGTAGCTTTGTTTTCTCTTGGCTTCTTTTGATTTCTTCTCCTTACACCTACTTGATCCAATAGGTCTTTTTCCTCGTCAAGGGATTGAGGCTTTTCGAGGTTTACGCCGTCAAGATGGTTCAGGTTGTGTTTGGCGAGAGCGATAATTAATTAAAATTCTCGTGTAGATGCTACATGTCAAATAGATCCTGGTGTTCTTTATGCAAATCGCTCGTGTTTCTGCAGGATTTTAAGTCAAACTTTCTTGTGCGGCTCGCATGTACGAAGCTACTTACCAAGTCGAGCGACAGAGTTACAACGGCACTTCGGGAGAGGACGTCTTCCGGATCCGCATACAAGCACACTGCAATGTGTGATACTAGATCTCGCGGCTCGATTAAATACGTTTGATCTTCGAATTCGTTGTAGCACAATCGCGCGAGGTCGGCCCCCTGGTGTCCGATTATGGGATTATTGAAATACGGGTCATGCACAGTCTCCTCGGTAGCCAGTGGTTCAAACGCTCGCACGATGATCACAGTACGGGGATCTCCAGCATCAGTGCTCTCGCGCTCCTGCAAAATGAATTCGATTCGCCCAGGAAGAGAACGGAGAGCAACCGTGGCAGGCGGAGAAAATAAAACCAAGCTGTCGCCGCTTGAGTTCGTGTAGGGCGCATATACAACGTTGCCCAGCGCAATCTTTGAACAAAGATATAGGGACCTCGGAAAAGCACGCGTGGCGCGAGTGCTAGCCCATGCGTTTAGTGCGTCGTATGTAGGCTGCTCAAGAAGCGTGGGAGCACTACCGTGTGTGACTCGCCATGAATACCCGACCCGACTGGGGAGATGCTGCTGCATGAAATCCCCAACGACCTCGCCGAATTCTCCCAAAAGCCCGGTAAAGCTCTCACAGTCCAACAATCCCTTGAGACGGCCGGCCATAACAAACTCCCGGTGTAGAGTTTGTTCGAGGTCACCTAAGAGACATCAAGATTCAAGTTGTAATACGTATATGCAAGGGTGGTACGTACCGAATTTAAAGTTCGTAGTAATGTTTTGAAACATCCTGATGAACTGTTCACACGTGCTTTCACTCCATCGTGTACTCGGTCCTAGAGAGCGCATAAACTGGGGGAGATGCAGCCCCAGGTGTTGAACCGGGATGAACGTAGACGAGGGATACAGATGTTTTAGCCCCTCTAGATACAGTTTAAAATGCATGTCAAATGCAGAGGGATCCGATTCGATTAACGACTGAAAAGCCAATATGCGAACGGCGAGCATCAGGTGTAGGAAGTTGTCCAAACGCTCCCGTAACGGAGCCGTACTGTCGTTCTGTCCCCAGAGTCGAACGAGTGTTATAGTGAAAGATACTAGGGCTAAAGTCTTGTACTCTTCTGACTGTAGCTTGCCGTGGTTGACAGTAGCAAAATTGATCGGCGGGTGCTTAATCCAGCTTGGTAACAAAGTTCGCGTCATGTCTTGCTTAACCGCTTCAAGTACTTCAAATCCAAGGAGAGAAACCTTGCGTTTGTCTTGCTTTGCCGCAGGCGAGACGTTTTCCATTAGGTTGGGTATACGAACGTTTTTCTGAGGGAAGTTTGTCACTTAAATTATGTTAAACAAGCCCGATGATTTTGCTTACATAATGTAACTGCAGACGTTTCATCAGCTCCTCTTTTTGGCCAGCTGAATCCAACTGCTGCTCAACGCATATAGTCCTCAAATCAGCGACAAGCGCATTCTGCGAGATTGTAGCAAGACTGGCGGGAGGGTGCTTTGAAACATAATACTGGGCCCGCAGAACGCTTACACGTTTGTCATCGCCGAACCTGTTTATTGCATAGAGGGTGCGTTCGCCGTTGGGTGAGATAATAGAGTGCATTTTTCGCTGAATATACAAGTAACATATGTGAGAATCTTGGGAGTAATATCTTTCAAAAGCGCTCACCCAATCGTTCAACACCTCGATCATATGATTCCTCGAGAATCCCGCCGCATATATGGATCGTTGTAGACACAGAAAAAGCAGCAACGGCGCTGTTAACTTTGCGCATTTAAAGCCTTTCTCGTCTAGGCAAAGCATTGCTGCGGTACCCCACTCGTACTCCAATTGCGAAATTGTAGGGATTGCTTGAGGAATCTCGTCCGGAAGACCAGCGGGCAAGTCCCAGTCCCAGCCCATATTCTTTCGAAGTTGTTTATCCAGTATATTCTTCGTCCAGTGCATCGGCCCAACCACAACGCTCTCGAAGGGGTTCCACCAGGAGAACCGCAGCCAATCAGTGCCTCTAACGCCGTGCTCCTTATAAATTTCCTCCCGGTTTTTGAGAGACGTTGCATCCTCCCATAGTTGAACTAGCTGACGGTGCGTGGCCATTGTACGGGGCCGAAACATATCTAGGCTTGTGCTGGCGATCTGAGCTCTTGTGGCGTTACATAGATGACAAAAGCATGTATGGCTATGCGCCGCAAAACCACTAGACCCACGGGCAGCAGGGATGTCCATGCTCTTGATAGCCACACCAGCTCGAACCCTCCGGCCGTGTGGGTATTTATGAGTTCTTGGTAGCCATATCCCCGGCGCATACACCTCCATCATATCATCCACTATCGGCTTCACGAAGTTATTAATTTCGTCAAGCTTTGCTTCTTCGGGACCAGGCACGACAGATACAAGGTACGCGTTTGAAGGATTATATCGTTGATCGGGAGGAAGATTGAGACAGATCATAAAGAAGCATCCGACGCTTTTTTTCTTGCCGGCTTCCTTGTTTTCGAGTGGGTTGAAAAAATCGAAATGTAACATCATCGTAAGACGCAGCTCGTGAGGGGGAGAATCCATAAAAGGTGGTTGCGAGCCGTTGGGGAAAGATTTAATCATTGGCGCGTCCCAGACATCTTTCACTGTCGCACCAGGTACGTGGTTCGGACGAGCGGACTCTAGCAAGTCTTCCACTCCTTCGCGCAAAACGAGCTCGCTAATCCATGTTTCAAAGCGCATATGGCTATATGTTTCAGTAGGTTTTTGCTGAGTTCTAGTTCCACGTCGGTGCGTTGTACCTAGCGCGTTTCCACACACTTTCCCGTCTAAGTCTTTAGCACCGCAGAACGCTGGAAGAAGTTGGTCTCGATTAACAGAGCAGGGATATAGCTTCCTGCACCCAGGGCAGCAAGCGTATAAGTCAAATTTTGGGCATAGATTCAGCCGATGGAGCGTCGTTGGCAAAGTAGAAGGAATGTCGGCTATATGCTGTCGAATAAACTCCTCCGAGCGATACATCTCCATTTTTAGGGCCATAGATACAATCGCACGAATGCAGGCTAACACAAAGTTGCAGTTTTTGCGCGAAACGCCCATCACAGTGTGGATAATTGCCGTTAGAACGAGAGCTGACATCACTAATGGCGAGACGTGCAAGTTTACCGAGCGATTCTCTAGACAGAACATATAACTGTATCTCTGTATGGCATAATTTAGCTGGTGCTTACCGGTAGCTATGCTTCGTACTCCTAACATTGATAACGGATTGTTCGTTCGAAGCCTTCGCTCGTTCCATAGGGCAGAAAACATTTGTTTGATTTCGAGGTCAGCAATGGCAATCAGATCGTCGCGCTGAGCTACTAAGCTGGAATTCGAGCACGTAATGGACTCGAGCTCAAGTTTGAGGTTTTGCAGACCATGAAGTCTGTATACAGTGTGACGAGTCTCTGGGTCGGTCTGAGATAGAATGGACAAGATGGATCCTGGGTTACTAGGAGATGTTTCCTGAGAGTCAATGAAGCGTAGCAAAGCTGGGTTGAACGACGATGATATGTAATCGGTTAGGTATTTTTCGAAGTCATTTAATTCGTCGAATATAGCTTTATCGTTGCCTTCGAGTTTATCGGGGTCAAAGCTCGGAGTATTGCCAGTAGTTTCCGGCGTCTGAAGACCGAGAATATTCTGAAGCATCTCCTCTCGCACCGCACTCGAAGCCGGTGAGAACATGACAATAGACTGGAGGGTTAGCAAGGGAGCGTGTAGCTGCTCGGACGCTCTTTGTGTTTGCTTACGTGATCACTCGAGTCGAGCGCGTATCGCCCTCATGTTCGACCCACAGCATTCGTACTCGGTATTCTCAGCCCGGGAACTAGCTCTGGAGCTTCGTCGTATCAGCAAAATTCCTTCTACGTCGACACATGTCTAGTGCCTCGATGACCAGCTGGAATTCCGTTACGTCTTTCGTCTACTTTGAGCTGCCTTTCAATATGAACCTCGTGATGAACTCTAACTGGAATGTGCGCCCCGTCTCTAAGCCTCGTATATAGTCTCGGTCGACCCTCCACTTTTGACTTGCTCGCGTCCAACTAGCTTTGCTGAACCGACTCGAACTTTCAATTAAACTTTGACTATCAAGTATTACCCCTATCGACTATCACTCATCATGTCGGCTCCCCTTCCAACCACCGCCCCTGCTGCGAAAAACGAACTGGCGAGCCAGCGCTTCCAGAACGTTTGGACTATTCGCTCTAACTTCCAGCGGGGGACAATTTGCTCGGCTGCCGTATCGCCCGGGGAAACGGCGTTTGTGTCCTCGTCTCTTGACTCGACCATTCTATTTATTGATATCAAAACCGGTCAAATTTTGGGAGTACTGGACTTTGAAGCGCGCTTTCACGCTTCGTCTCTCCTCTGGGTTTCGGAATCGATGTTTTACGCTGGATGCTCGAACGGCGTCGCCTTTGCAGTCGGTTACTATCCAGGTGTAAGTATAACCACAACCTCTTGAGCCTATCTTACACGCTAACTCGTGATGCTTAGACCAAAACTCCCATCACGATGCGGCCCATCCTCCAGCACTTTAATCTTCCGATCATAGCGCTCGCGTTCGACCCCATTCGCAACTTCTTGGCGGTTGGGTGTGGAGGAGATACCTATATATTCTCTCGCCCTCTGTATGGCGATCTCGAGGCCTGGGAGCTTGTTGATCATCTTCCATCGCCGGTTGAGGGACACGAGGGCCGTCTCACTTCCTTGGAGTTCTACGGTGGCTCGACGCAACACCGCCAGCTGTTTATTGGCCATGCCAAGGCGGGATTTTGGTAAGCCGTAACGATTATATGCGCCTCCCCTTTCGCTTTGTTGACATCGCTTCACGACTCGGCTTCAAAAGTATTTGGCAGGGTCCGCACGACTACCAGCGGACGCCTTACGAGGCAGATGGCAACGTTTGCACCATGTGAGCCTTTTCTTTTTAAGGCGTTCGCTCGTTGTGCTAACATTTCGGGTTCTATTAGTGGGGATGCTGCCTTGTCGGCTGATGGGTCATTCATCACCATAGTGACCCTCGAGCATTGGGTGGTTGTATATCCCATGGGAGAGAATGGGCCGAAGACTCAGCAGCAATACATCGTCCAAAAGGAGGAGGCGGGTATTTATCGACCGATTGTACCCATCGCTCTTGGGTCACACAACTTGGCTATGAAGGGTACTACCTCGGGGAAAGTACATATCATCGACCTTACTAGCAACGGAGAGTTGCCACCCATTCGGAACGACATTCAAGAAGTTGTTCGGTCTTTAACGGTATGCGTTTCTTCCTCCTCGTTTGCATTTACTAACTTCTTACCAAGGCGTGTGGTGATAAGCTCGTGGTTGGACTTTCGGACGCGAACGGGAAGATATCGAAGATCAAGTGTTTCCAAGACATAGCATCATCGCCAAACCCACCTCGTAAGTCATTGCGCGTTCTGTGGACATTGTGCTAACAGTGTTCTTATAGCTCGCGTTCACCACGACTCCGATCAACCCCTCTTTGCCGTTGCGATTGGCGATCTTGAAGATCTGGCGGGGTCTTACCGCACGATCGATGGGTTGAAATTCAGGAAGGTAGATCGTTTGCTCAAATCGTTCTTGGCGCAGCTCCTGGTCTCGCTCTCTAAGCGATTGAGGTCTCGCCGGGTTTGGACTGTCATGGTGCGTTTTACTTTTTGTGTGCCAGAACCGCTAACTTAAAGTACATATAGTTCTCTTTCTGGTTTTTTACGCTCATGCTTGTCGTCGACCCTCCGCCGCTGCCTGGCCATACCGTCAACAACATATTTCAAGCGACCGAAGCTCCGCAAGCTGCCTGGAATCGCCCAACCGAGCCTGTTCTGTCGGTTATACCTATGTCTGGGCCATACACTCATGGCGGCGGGTTCATGATGCGCGAGGACCCGACAGACAACGGCGGTAGAGCCACATTCGCTACGACCGGTCACGGAGCCCACTCCCCGGCGCAAGGTGAACGCATCCGCACGGATGCACCCCACGACCAACCTGCCAACAAGCGGTCCAAATATCCGGCGCTCGGTTCCTTATTCTCATACTGCGGGCGGTTTGTTATCTGGCGGCTGACATGCTGGGGCTCGTGGTTCCTTGTGTTTGGGACAATCACGGTGCGCAACGATGTATTTTCCCATCTAACTATATGCTGATTGACTTTATATTCAGGTTGGATATTTCTTCACAAGCGTATTTTATGTCTTGTGCATCGTACCATTTTTGCTTCAGCGGGCGTGGATGCATATTCCTGGGTTGATGGTAGTCGCGTTGTGCGAGGTTTTGCAGGCATTTGGCGATGTTCCGATCTGTCCCAAGTAATAGTGGCCGCCAGTCTAGAAGTTCTAAGGTAGGTTGGTCGCTGGCTCAGGCTGTGGCTATTGATTTGTGATGTACTGGTTATCTGAATACAATTAATGTGTGACCTGAAAATTATCGCTCATTTGGTAGCGGCCCCCGTTCATGTGTCCATACGACCCCACACTGGTGCTAGTCACAAATTAAAGAAGAACTAATTGCGACTTTATCCTCGCCGGTTGCAAGTGCCGATTGCTTAGGGCAGACCTCAAACACGAAGAACAAAGAAACCTGCTGGCTATATAAGTCAACTCGCGAATCAAGCGCATTTGCCTCTTGCATTTGCCTCTCGCAGCTCGGCGTCTTGCTCAGTATCCCGCTCACGTTAAGATTGTCCAAGATGTCACACCAACAGCTCCGGCTTCGTATCCTGCCCTTCGCCCGTAAAGTGTGCATCGTTATATGCGCACTTATCTGTTTCCGCGTGAGTATTTTGTATGTCTATTCGTTATTTTGCTGCTAAAATCTGTCTCAGAACGCAATGAAACTATGTCTTCAGGTTGCCGCAGTCTTTTTCAAGTACCTTTTCGGTTACTATGGGTGGCGGCTGTTTGATTCTAGTTCTCGCGGCCCGGCGGGTCGGATGATGTACGAGTTTTATTATGTGAGTCGGGCTTTATTTATCGCTCTACTCTCATTTTCTTACCGAGTGTCTGGCTTAGCTAGCGGCTCAAAACTTCGGTTCCGTTGTCTGGGCTATTATTTGGGCAGCTATTCTAGGTACACTTGTCATGAACTGAAGCTAGAGTAGAATGAACGAAGAGTAGTTGGGGCGATCGAAGGGTGATCAGGTGGCGCAGGGGTAGAGCGATAGGGGTCGAGGGAAAACGCGAATGTAGTGTCTGTCGTTTGCCTAGCGAAATTAAATGGGAGAATGTTAGTTAAATGTCGACGACTTTGAGAGTGGAAAATGAAAAGATAAACGCGACATAAGGTCGACGCTTCTCCCTACGAGGAGCGTTCGGCAAAGGCCGGGTG